>JZKD02S1872632.1:70629-81412 GCA_000966675.3 Picea glauca
TTTTGGATAGAGTAGTGAGGTCATCCAAATAATCAAGGATGATGCGAGCAAGATCATGGAAAACATAGGTCATGGCATGTTGAAATGTAGCACCTGCATTTTTTATCTCAAAAGGCATGACGCAATAAGAAAAGGTACCCCAAGGGGTTGTAAAAGCATTTTTTTGTCGATCTGCTGCGTGGATTTGAATTTGATTGTAGCCAGAGAACCCGTCCATAAAGGAAAGTGCCTCATGGTCGGCACAATCACCGATGATTTAGTCGATAAAAGTGGTTGGGAAGTTGTATTTTGGACAAGAATGGTTGAGATCACAAAAGTTTGTGCAGATGTGAATAGTTCCTTGTCTTTTTTTAACATGAACGGAGTTGGAAACCCACGAAGTGTATGCAATGGGGTAAATGAACACAGTGGCGCGTAACTTGTCAATTTCGGCTTTGATAGCCACAAATTTGGATGGGTGGAGGGGGCATTGCTTTTGACTAGAAGGGGTGACATCCGGTCAGGTGTCGATTCGGTGTTCAACTATAGAAGGATCAAGGATAGGCATCTTTGTATATGACCAGGCAAAAATGTCTCGGTATTCTTGAAAGAGATCTTTGTAAGCAATGATTTCTCCAAGGGAGCATGTAGTGTCAGTGGTGATATTTTCTACGATGCATGGTTTGATGGAAATGTCAATTTTGACTGTGGGGGAGATGTTGGCCATGTTTCCTTCTTCAAAAGCATCGGGGGCAGGGTTAGAGTTGTGGAACTAGTCAATATGCCCCAGAGGAATAAAATCCTTGGTTTTGATTGCGCACATGGAGGCTTGAGTGGGACGGTGAAAGGCCTCTTGTGAGAGGAAGAGTGCTCAATGATGGAGCGCATTATATGGGAAATCGGGGGTGGTTAGTTCCTCTAATATATCTTCGTCGTAGTGGAAAATGTGAGAAGACAAGGGATCCTGCGAGATGGCAGGGGAACCGTCAATGGGTAAGTGTTATTGTCTTCAAGTGATGAGGACGTAGAATGGATATCATGTACAGGGTGTGATGGTTCACTTGACATGAACCGAATGTCACGATATTGTGGATGGTACATCATTCGTGCGGAGATTGACAAAGAAACATAACAAATGTCAGTGATGTGAGTAGCAGTAGGGAGAGCTTGAGGGGGCTCACGCAAGGATGTGTGGCGTATTACGACTAATGTTTAGCGAAATTGAAGTAGAGATGGGAAATGATGGTTGTAATGGCCATATTCTGAGCATATCATAGAAGAGAAATTGATTTGTAACCCTTTCTTGCGTGCGATTGAGGACTTTGTAGTAGCCGCTAAGGTACTAGGTGGAGTAGTAAGCATTGGGGTTTCTTTGGGGAGCTAGAAAAATTTGCGTAACTCGGGAAGACTAGAACATATGTTAGTGGGGTGTCCTCTTTTGCATAGTACGCAAGGAGGTTGAGCTCGGGGAAGGAGCGGAGCTATGGGCTCATTCTTCCTTTGTATGCCCCTAGTGGTGGTGGTGTCGCCACCAGTTGGGGGTGATGGTGGTGTGGAAGGAGCCTGTACTAGACTCTGCATCGGTGATCCCTCTGTTTGAGGAGGGAGAGATGGTGTAGGAACCATAGCGGGTAGATGGAGATAGCATACAGGGATGGTGAGCACCATGTTGGGAAGGGTGAGAGTAGCAACTACCTGGAATGCTTGAACTCNCATGCCCCATGCTTGTGTCATGAAACCAAAATGTGGGACTATAACCGATGATGGATGTGGATGTAGATAACTGTAGCACCCTCGGGGGTGATTGATAATGACAAATGACAGTTCTGAATGGTGAACGAGCTCTGAAGTGAGTCAAGGATGACTGTAAGAATTGTCGATGACTCGTAGGCATTGATGGCCTAGAAAATTCATAGGTCTTCTGCTGGTATGAAATAACTGTGATAGTCATGTTGTAAGACCCACCGTAACATGGGAGTTTGTTGAAGTCGAATGTTATGGGGGTCAATGGAATAAGAAAGAAATGATGATTCTCTCTGTGTCGTTCGAGACTCCCCATTGAAAAGGTAATGAGATTCAAGATACTATCGCCCTTCTTGAAACTACGATGATGTCGACAGAACAGGAGATATGACACCAAGAATCAAAGGGCTTCTTGAAATCCACTAAGTAAGAGATGATATCAGATACTGGTGAGGAATCATAGACGAAGTCAAGATGTTGTGAGAGTCATGACTTTTATCGGTTGGGGAATTTGAAGGATGACTGGAAGCAACCGTAAAACTGGATCTAGTGTCAGGGAGACGATTAGATATGGTTTAAATTGTGCCAGAGGCTAACAAAGTGGTAAAACTCAGAGAGAATGGGTATATGGACTTGGGATACTCGTGGTTTGTTAACGATGTCTGTATCACAAAAGGGGGCATGCCCCAACCAAGGGCGACATGGGTTGCTTTGCCGAGTAAAAGAAGGCCATCGAGGATGACGACTAAAAGTTATGTATATGCTGAAAGCAAGGGATTTATACAATTACAAATAAAATAAAGAATAATTGGGGTTGGGTATACAGATACAGAAATGGGTGGCCCGGTGAGAGATGGATTGGCCTGTTTAGGCCGCAAGTTTGTGAAAGAGAACTGGTGGAGGGTGGGGGCCCATGGGTGGCTTTCTGTATTAGGTGAGTGGATGGAGGGCAATATGCAAATGGGAAAACTAATGGTGGATGAGATGGAGGGCTAATGAAACTGCGGGGGTGCAATCAGTAGAACCAAGCGTAGGATGATATGACCTGGGAGTCCATTGGGAAGGTTAGAAATATGATGAGAATAAGTATGGGGTTCATTCTCAGAAGTGCAAAATACTATCGGGACTCCCAATCCTAAGGTGTGAAATCAACATGAGTGTCAAGTTGTCAAGGGGATCTATGAATGGAACAACTCATGTGGGGGGGAGTGATATTGGATGACAGTACCAAAATGTGGCAGAGGTGAAGGTACTGCAGAGCCGAATGTAGGGAACCTAAAGGAAAATGTCAGTGACTGGGATATGCAATTGATTTACAAAGGGAATAATTACATGCTAGTGTTAAACATATACCTGAAGAGGATGTAAAGCTTGTTGAACAAGTACCTGCACACAAAAAACCAAATACTCGACGTGAACAATATTTGATGATAAAGAACATATAACAGTTATTTGATAAAATTGAAAGTGAGCATGTGTACCTGAACGTGGCGTGAGAAAAATGCTCCTTTGAGGCCAAGTGCATATGATAACTCNATGGAAAGTCATGAACTCTATGCCCCATTTATAGAAGGGGCCCGCTGTGATGATTGGGTGTAGAAGAGTTGGTGGAGGTCGTGCTTTGTTTGCATAAAGCTGACATTTGTCGCATCGCTTGACAACGTTGATGCAGTCATGTAATAAAGTGGGCCATAAGTACCATGTTCAAATGATTTTTTGGGCAATGGACATACCTAAGAGGTGGCCACCGCAAGCGTCGATGTGGCAATCATTCAAGACTCGGTCAGCTTCGTCGATGGTAAGGCATTGTAAAAGGATGTTATCGACCCCGTGTTGATAGAGAATGTCTTCGATGAGGAGATATCGGGGGTCTTGATGGAGAATGCATAGACGATCATCTCGAGAGAGATGAGACCCAATTTTTTGTCTACGAAGGTAGATGAGGAGGTCGTCATACCAAGGGTCATCAGAAGGGATGAAGAAAAGGTTCTCATCGGGGAAATCTTCAATAATGGGGGGAGTTTTGGCATCCGAGGGAAAATTCGTAATGAATTCGGCTAGGACAAGAGATTTCATTCTTTTGGGAGTAGAGAACTCTAGAACATATTCCTAGAGGATAACGATCCATCGGGAAAATTTTCCATTAATCTGTCGTTGACTAAGCAAGTACTGTATGGGGTTGGAATCTACTACGACCTTGGTAGTTCGAAGCAGAATATAATGTCGCATTTTTTGGACTATCAGGAAAACGGCTAACGCAAGTTTCTCATCGTGATTATATTTCAAGGGTGGCCTTGAAAGGTTTTTACTAATGTAGTAAATCACATGTTCACGCCCATCTTCCCCTAATTGGACGAGGACTCCTGCAACTGAGGCAGCTGAGGCTGATAAGTACAGGATGTAATCACAATCATAGTCTAGGGGACTAATCAAAGGGGCATTGGATATGGAATCTTTTAAATCATTAAAAATTGTTTGAGCATGTTCGTCCCATCGAAATGGGATATCATGTCGTAGTAGGCGGAGAAAACCATGTGCGCGAGTAGCGTAGTCTGTGACAAAGTGACGTGAAAAGTTGGCTTTGACTTGTATGCTCTACAGTTGGCATAAATTCCTAGGTGGTGGAATTTATTTGATAGTTTGGACCTTGAGAGGATCCACGGTGATGCCATGTTGGGAAACAATGAACCCAAGGAGGCGTCTGGCCGTGACACAAAATATGCACTTGAGGGGTTGAAGTGGATATTATACTCGCGACATCATTGGAAAATGATGCATAAGTCGTCTAAATATTGGGTTCACTTTTTGGATCGAGTAGTGAGGTCATCCAAATAATCAAGGATGATGCGAGCAAGATCATGGAAAACATAGGTCATGGCATGTTGAAACGTAGCACCTACATTTTTTATCCCAAAAGGCATGATGCAATAAGAAAAGGTACCCCAAGGGGTTGTAAAAGCGGTTTTTAACCGATATGCTGGGTGGATTTGAATTTGATCGTAGCCAGAGAACCCGTCCATAAAGGAAAGTGCCTCATGGTCGGCACGATCATCGATGATTTAGTCAATGAAAGTGGTTGGGAAGTTGTATTTTGGACAAGCATGGTTGAGATCACAAAAGTTTATGTAGACGTGAATAGTTCCTTGTCTTTTGTTAACATGAACGGGGTTGGAGACCCACGAAGTGTATGTAATGGGGTAAATGAACCCAGCGGCACGTAACTTGTCAATTTCATCTTTGATAGCCACAAATTTGGATCAGTGGAGGGGGCGTTGCTTTTGACTAACAGGGGTGAAATCCGGTCAGGTGTTGATTTGGTGTTCGACTATAGAAGGATCAAGGATAAGCATCTATGTATATGACCAGGCAAAAATGCCCTGGTATTTCTAAAAGAGATCATTGTAAGCAATGATTTCTCCAAGGGAGCATGCAGTGCCAGTGGTGATCTTTTCTACGGTGCATGGTTTGATGGAAATGTCAATTTTGACGGTGGGGGAGATGTTGGCCATGTTTCCTTCTTCAAAAGCATTGGTGGCAGGGATAGAGTTGTTGAACCAAACAATATGCCCTAGAGGAATAAAATCCTTATTTTCGATTGCGCAAATGGAGGCTTGAGTGGGAAGGTGAAAGGCCTCTTGTGAGAGGAAGAGTGCTCAATGATGGAGTGCATTACATGGGCAATTGGGGATGGTTAGTTCCTCCAATATATCTTCGTCATAGTAGAAACTGTGAGAAGACAAGGGATCCTGCGAGATGGAAGGGGGAACCGTCAATGGGTAAATGTTATTGTCTTCAAGTGATGAGGAAGTAGAATGGATATCATGTACAGGGTGTGATGGTTCACTTGACATGAACCAAATGTCACGATATTGTGGATGGTACATCATTCGTGTGGATACTGAAAAAGAAACATAATGAATGCCAGTGATGTGAGCAGCAATAGGGAGAGCTTGAGGGGGCTCAGACAAGGATGTGTGGCGTATTGCAGCTAATGTTTAGCAAAATTGAAGTAGAGATGGGAAATGATGGTTGTAATGGCCATATTTTGAGCATATGACACAAGAGAAATTGTTTTGTAACCCTTTCTTACATGCGGTTGAGGACTTTGTAGTAGTCGCTAAGGTACTAGGTGGAGTAGTAAGCATTGGGGTTGCTTTGGGGAGCTGGAAAAGTTTGTGTAACTTGGGAAGACTAGAACATATGTTAGTGGGGTGTCCTTCTCTTTTTCATAGTACGCAAGGAGGTTGAGCTCGGGGAGGGAGCGGAGCTATGGGCTCATTCTTCCTTTGTCTGCCCCTAGTGGTGGTGGTTTTGCCACCAATTGGGGGTGATGGTGGTGTGGAAGGAGCCTGTACTAGAATCTGCATCGGTGATCCCTCTGTCTGAGGAGGGAGAGATGGTGTAGGAACCATAGCGGGTGGATGGAGATACCATACAAGGATGGTGAGCACCATGTTGGGAAGGGTGAGAGTAGCAACTACCTGGAATGCTTGGACTCCATGTGGGGGGTAGAAGAAGGGGATTCGGGTAATGGCTTGGGGGACTATCTCCCAAACCAAAATTTTCTCCTGGAGGGGGGGGGAATCCGGGACAAGTGGTTCAGTGGTGGTTTCAGGGAATTCTTGAGGTATTATTTCTCCTACTGGTGAAACTTCGATGTGGGAAGGTGCCTTAGTGAGAGGAGTATTGTCTCTGATATTTTCTCTGTTAGAGGAAACTATACACACTTGTGTTGAAATAGATGGATGTAGGATAGGTGGTGCTCCATGATAAGTCCCTAACAAGTATGGGTCCTTGAATATTATAGGACCCATGTCGATGATCGAAAAATAAAAATCATCTGAGCTAGTGCAGACAAGGGGGAGAATGTTATCAATGTTTGCGGAATGATTAGGCTCATAATTTGTAAGTTAGTCGATGGTGACGATTTTCCCGTTATAGGGGAACATCATTATACGAAACACAGAAGAGGTTACAACCTTCATAGAATACATGTAGCTATGCCCAAACAAGATATTATAATCAATTGGGGCGTTAATAACCCCAATGTCAATCAGTATGGTTTTTCCCCAAAGTTCAATGAGGACATTTTGGTAGATCCCTTCAGAGGATGATGGTCAACGGTCATAGGCTCTCAGGGTGATGGCAGATGGTATTGGCTCAGGTGAGTTGAGTTTCTGCCATACAAATTTGGACATGATGCATGTGGATGCACCTTCATTGATGATGCATCGATGAACTATGATGTTTCAGATCTTAACTTGTATCTAAAAAGCTACTAGGGTGGGGAGGCGTGGTTCCCCATTATCTAAATCAAAGGTGATGAGTCGAGTATCAGTTGGGTCAACTACCCCCAAAGCGGAAAGCAAGGACTTGCATTGTGATGGACANATGGAAAGTCATGAACTCTATGCCCCATTTATAGAAGGGGCCCGCTGTGATGATTGGGTGTAGAAGAGTTGGTGGAGGTCGTGCTTTGTTTGCATAAAGCTGACATTTGTCGCATCGCTTGACAACGTTGATGCAGTCATGTAATAAAGTGGGCCATAAGTACCATGTTCAAATGATTTTTTGGGCAATGGACATACCTAAGAGGTGGCCACCGCAAGCGTCGATGTGGCAATCATTCAAGACTCGGTCAGCTTCGTCGATGGTAAGGCATTGTAAAAGGATGTTATCGACCCCGTGTTGATAGAGAATGTCTTCGATGAGGAGATATCGGGGGTCTTGATGGAGAATGCATAGACGATCATCTCGAGAGAGATGAGACCCAATTTTTTGTCTACGAAGGTAGATGAGGAGGTCGTCATACCAAGGGTCATCAGAAGGGATGAAGAAAAGGTTCTCATCGGGGAAATCTTCAATAATGGGGGGAGTTTTGGCATCCGAGGGAAAATTCGTAATGAATTCGGCTAGGACAAGAGATTTCATTCTTTTGGGAGTAGAGAACTCTAGAACATATTCCTAGAGGATAACGATCCATCGGGAAAATTTTCCATTAATCTGTCGTTGACTAAGCAAGTACTGTATGGGGTTGGAATCTACTACGACCTTGGTAGTTCGAAGCAGAATATAATGTCGCATTTTTTGGACTATCAGGAAAACGGCTAACGCAAGTTTCTCATCGTGATTATATTTCAAGGGTGGCCTTGAAAGGTTTTTACTAATGTAGTAAATCACATGTTCACGCCCATCTTCCCCTAATTGGACGAGGACTCCTGCAACTGAGGCAGCTGAGGCTGATAAGTACAGGATGTAATCACAATCATAGTCTAGGGGACTAATCAAAGGGGCATTGGATATGGAATCTTTTAAATCATTAAAAATTGTTTGAGCATGTTCGTCCCATCGAAATGGGATATCATGTCGTAGTAGGCGGAGAAAACCATGTGCGCGAGTAGCGTAGTCTGTGACAAAGTGACGTGAAAAGTTGGCTTTGACTTGTATGCTCTACAGTTGGCATAAATTCCTAGGTGGTGGAATTTATTTGATAGTTTGGACCTTGAGAGGATCCACGGTGATGCCATGTTGGGAAACAATGAACCCAAGGAGGCGTCTGGCCGTGACACAAAATATGCACTTGAGGGGTTGAAGTGGATATTATACTCGCGACATCATTGGAAAATGATGCATAAGTCGTCTAAATATTGGGTTCACTTTTTGGATCGAGTAGTGAGGTCATCCAAATAATCAAGGATGATGCGAGCAAGATCATGGAAAACATAGGTCATGGCATGTTGAAACGTAGCACCTACATTTTTTATCCCAAAAGGCATGATGCAATAAGAAAAGGTACCCCAAGGGGTTGTAAAAGCGGTTTTTAACCGATATGCTGGGTGGATTTGAATTTGATCGTAGCCAGAGAACCCGTCCATAAAGGAAAGTGCCTCATGGTCGGCACGATCATCGATGATTTAGTCAATGAAAGTGGTTGGGAAGTTGTATTTTGGACAAGCATGGTTGAGATCACAAAAGTTTATGTAGACGTGAATAGTTCCTTGTCTTTTGTTAACATGAACGGGGTTGGAGACCCACGAAGTGTATGTAATGGGGTAAATGAACCCAGCGGCACGTAACTTGTCAATTTCATCTTTGATAGCCACAAATTTGGATCAGTGGAGGGGGCGTTGCTTTTGACTAACAGGGGTGAAATCCGGTCAGGTGTTGATTTGGTGTTCGACTATAGAAGGATCAAGGATAAGCATCTATGTATATGACCAGGCAAAAATGCCCTGGTATTTCTAAAAGAGATCATTGTAAGCAATGATTTCTCCAAGGGAGCATGCAGTGCCAGTGGTGATCTTTTCTACGGTGCATGGTTTGATGGAAATGTCAATTTTGACGGTGGGGGAGATGTTGGCCATGTTTCCTTCTTCAAAAGCATTGGTGGCAGGGATAGAGTTGTTGAACCAAACAATATGCCCTAGAGGAATAAAATCCTTGTTTTCGATTGCGCAAATGGAGGCTTGAGTGGGAAGGTGAAAGGCCTCTTGTGAGAGGAAGAGTGCTCAATGATGGAGCGCATTACATGGGCAATTGGGGATGGTTAGTTCCTCCAATATATCTTCTTCATAGTGGAAACTGTGAGAAGACAAGGGATCCTGCGAGATGGAAGGGGGAACTGTCAATGGGTAAATGTTATTGTCTTCAAGTGATGAGGAAGTAGAATGGATATCATGTACAGGGTGTGATGGTTCACTTGACATGAACCGAATGTCACGATATTGTGGATGGTACATCATTCGTGCGGATACTAACAAAGAAACATAATGAATGCCAGTGATGTGAGCAGCAATAGGGAGAGCTTGAGGGGGCTCAGGCAAGGATGTGTGGCGTATTGCAGCAAATGTTTAGCGAAATTGAAGTAGATATGGGAAATGATGGTTGTAATGGCCATATTTTGAGCATATGACACAAGAGAAATTGTTTTGTAACCCTTTCTTACATGCGGTTGAGGACTTTGTAGTAGTCACTAAGGTACTAGGTGGAGTAGTAAGCATTGGGGTTGCTTTGGGGAGCTGGAAAAGTTTGTGTAACTTGGGAAGACTAGAACATATGTTAGTGGGGTGTCCTTCTCTTTTTCATAGTACGCAAGGAGGTTGAGCTCGGGGAGGGAGCGGAGCTATGGGCTCATTCTTCCTTTGTCTGCCCCTAGTGGTGGTGGTTTTGCCACCAATTGGGGGTGATGGTGGTGTGGAAGGAGCCTGTACTAGAATCTGCATCGGTGATCCCTCTGTCTGAGGAGGGAGAGATGGTGTAGGAACCATAGCGGGTGGATGGAGATACCATACAAGGATGGTGAGCACCATGTTGGGAAGGGTGAGAGTAGCAACTACCTGGAATGCTTGGACTCCATGTGGGGGGTAGAAGAAGGGGATTCGGGTAATGGCTTGGGGGACTATCTCCCAAACCAAAATTTTCTCCTGGAGGGGGGGGGAATCCGGGACAAGTGGTTCAGTGGTGGTTTCAGGGAATTCTTGAGGTATTATTTCTCCTACTGGTGAAACTTCGATGTGGGAAGGTGCCTTAGTGAGAGGAGTATTGTCTCTGATATTTTCTCTGTTAGAGGAAACTATACACACTTGTGTTGAAATAGATGGATGTAGGATAGGTGGTGCTCCATGATAAGTCCCTAACAAGTATGGGTCCTTGAATATTATAGGACCCATGTCGATGATCGAAAAATAAAAATCATCTGAGCTAGTGCAGACAAGGGGGAGAATGTTATCAATGTTTGCGGAATGATTAGGCTCATAATTTGTAAGTTAGTCGATGGTGACGATTTTCCCGTTATAGGGGAACATCATTATACGAAACACAGAAGAGGTTACAACCTTCATAGAATACATGTAGCTATGCCCAAACAAGATATTATAATCAATTGGGGCGTTAATAACCCCAATGTCAATCAGTATGGTTTTTCCCCAAAGTTCAATGAGGACATTTTGGTAGATCCCTTCAGAGGATGATGGTCAACGGTCATAGGCTCTCAGGGTGATGGCAGATGGTATTGGCTCAGGTGAGTTGAGTTTCTGCCATACAAATTTGGACATGATGCATG
>JZKD02S1872643.1:9401-22260 GCA_000966675.3 Picea glauca
TTGACTTTGCACAAGGATGGTCCTTTGAAGAGCATCCTGCCTCATTTCTCCCAATTCGTTTAGTTGCATGACTCTTTGTTTCTGTGCTTCACTCAAATCCAACCCCAACTCTGCTACTAGGCGGAATGTATGGATCTGAAATTTTATGGGAAGGAGAATTTTCTTACCAAATACCAGTTCGTAAGGAGTATGGCCAGTGGTATTTCTCCATGTAGTCCTGTATGCCCATAAAGCCTATGGAAGTCTATCTGCCCAATCTTTATGATGTAAGTGTATGGTTTTGGTCAGAATGGCTTCTAGAACTTTATTTGTAGATTCCACTTGCCCATTGGCTTGTGGATGGTATGGAGAGGACTTACAGTGTTTGATCCCATATTTTTCCATGAGTTCTTTCATCAATTTGGAAGTAAATTGGGTACCTTGGTCGGTAACAATCTCTCATGGTACACTGAAACGGGTAAAGATATCTTCATACATAAACTCAATCACTGATTTCTCAGTTACTTGATATAGGGCTTTCGCCTCTACCCACTTGGTCACAAAATCTGTGCACACCAAGATGTATTTCTTCTTCCTTGACATTGGGGAAATTGGCCCTACAAAATCTAGTGCCCATTTATCGAATGGTTCAATAACCACTTGTGGTCGTAAGGGCATATCGTCTGCTGCAGTGGGCCTTCCCATCCTTTGACAACTGTCACAGCTTCTCACATATTTAGTTGCATCTTTGAATAGTGTCGGCCAATAGTATCCTGATTGCAAAACTTTATATGTTGTTCTTTTGTCAGAGAAATGTCCTCTACATGGCCCATCATGACATGCCTGAAAGATATCAGGAATTTCATCTTCCCAGGCACATCTCCTAATAATCATATCAGGACTTGTGTAAAAGAGATCACTTCCCACCCAAGAATAGTAAGCACTTTGTTGGATAATTCTTTTCTTTTGTGGTGGTGATAAGTGAGCTGGTAATCCTCCTGTGGCTAAGTAATTTGTTGTATCTGCAAACCAAGCGGTCTTAACAGCTACTGCAAACAAATGTTCATCAGGGAAGTTATCGTTCACTGGGATATCAATACTATCTTGGGGAATACGAGAAAGAAAATCTGCAACTACATTCTCTTTCCCTGGCCGATCAACTATGGTGATGTTGAATTCTTGGAGCAACAAAAGCCATCGTGTAATTCTACCAGTAGTGACTGGTTTTTTCATCAAGAATATGATTGCAGAGTGGTCAGTGTGTACAAAAACCTCATATCCAGTAATATAGTGACGAAATTTATTGATGGAATGAACTACTGCTAAAAATTCCTTCTCTGTTACTGTGTAGTTCAATTCAGGTGGGGTAAGGCTTTTGCTAGTAAAATAGATTGCATAATTCTGTTGGTTCTCCTTTTGCCCAAGAACTCCTCCTAAAGCGGTGTCTGAGGCATCAGTTGAGATGTGGAAAGGAAGGGACCAGTTTGGTCCTCTGAGAATAGGTGCCATAGACAGTTTTGCTTTTAAATCCTCGAAAGCACTCTGACAATTATCATCCCAACAGAATTATGTGTCTTTTGTCAACAGCTTAAACATGGGGCTGGCTATTTTTGTGAAGTTTTCAATAAATTGACGGTAATAACCAGCATGCCCCAAAAAGCTTCTCACATCTTTCTGGGTTTTTGGAGAGGGAAGATTAACTATCACCTCAATTTTGGCTGGGTCAACTTTAATTCCTTCAGCAAACAAATGATGACCCAACACAATCCCCTCAGTTAACAACATTTTGCATTTTTCGTGGCTGAGGGATAGATTTGATTCTTGGTAGAGAATCAAGACTTTCTCTAGGTTACTTAGGCCTTCTTCGAAGGTGTTACCATAAACAGTAAAATCGTCCATGTAAACCTCCACACAGTCATGAATCAAGTCAGAAAATACACCAAGGAAAGCTCTCTGAAATGTCGCAGGAGTGTTGCATAATCCAAAAGGAAACACTTTATAAGCAAAGGTGCCCCAAGGACATGTGAATGTTGTCTTGTCCTGGTCTTCAGGAGAAATCTGAATTTGGTTGTACCCACTATATCCATCGAGGAAAGAAAAATATCTTTTTCCAGCCAAGGTATCCAAAACCTGATCTATGAAGAGTAAAGGAAAATAGTCTTTCAGGGTTGCCTTGTTCAACTCCCTAAAGTCTACACACATCCTCCATTTTCTTGTCATTTTCTTTGGTACCACAACAAGAGGTGAAACCCATTTGCTGTCAGAAATTGGATAGATGAATCCAAAATTTAACAATTTCTGTAATTCTTCTTTTACAAAGTCTTTTAGGATTGGATTCATGCGTCTTTGGGGTTGTCTTACTGGGTTTATCCCTGGTTGGATATAGATGTGGTGAATGAAGGTGTCAGGGTGTACTCCCCTCATGTCAGTGTATTCCCAAGAAAAAGCCCCTGACTGTTCTTTCAATAGTTTTGTTAATTGTTCTTGTTGGCTGAGACTCAATTCAGAGTTGATGTATAGAAATCTACCTGGGCTAAGTTATACTGGAATGGTATATGGCCCTGAGTGTTCAGAAATAGTGAAAACCATGGATGGTGAAAATGAGGAAAATAACTCACTTCGTTCCTGAAAATCCTCTCTGAAAATCTGATCATATTGAAGATAGGTTTGTGGGAACTCAACATTTTCTGTCACAGAAAGAAATTGAATTAAAATGTCATCCTCTGTAGGTTCTTGCAGTGCATGGACCTCATCAACACAAAATAAAGATTCCTCAACATCATTCTCATAATAGGGACACTTCAACCAACATAATTCTTCTGTAACTGGCCGGGCAGGTGGAAACAGAGTAAGTTTCTGTGAAGAAATACCATTTGAGATAAACATATCTCCACCACGACATCCTATGAAAGCGTTGGCTGTGGCCAACCAAGGTCTCCCTAAAATGATTGGATGGCCTTTTGTGGGGTCCTTTGAATGAATAATCATGAAGTCAATAGGATATTCCCATGAGGCTAAAGTCACAAGGATGTCATCAAGAACTCCAGCAAGTTTTATACTGGTTCTGTTAGCCAGTTCAAGAACTGTAGGAGTAGGGCGAAGGAATTGATTTAGTTGTAACAGTTCCACTGTGTTGCTGGTCATTATATTAATGGATGTACCTAGATCAACTAAAGTATTACCAATAGAAACATTATTGATATTCGCTGAAACTATTGGGTTCCCTGGGTTGGCATACTTTACAATTTTAGTCATTTTAGAAATATAATTTGATAACTGTCCTACTAGATGTATTGTGGGTGGATCTTTTTGTTTTCGACCTGGTTTCTTAATGCAAAGTTCTTTGATGGTTTTGGCATAGATGGGAACATCTTTGATTTCTTGTAACAATGGAATCTTAACATAGAAATTTCTCAGTTCAGTCATGATGTCAAACTCATATTGTACAATTGGTTTTTCAATGAGCAACCTTTCAGGAAAAGGAGGCGTTTGGGGAACCTGAGTTTGTGTGTTATGCTGTGATTCAGATTCTTTCTATTTTGGAATGATAACATCTTTCAGGGGTTTCTCATTTGATAAATTATCCATAGACTCATCTTCATGTTCTTCGATAATTACCTTTGGTGTTGTTTTTGTTATGGGCTAAATTTTATTTAAAATCTTTCCAGATCTCAGTTGTACTTCTTGTATAGAAATAGGGTTTATGTTGTAAGCTGGATAATTCTGGAAATCAACATTATGGAGTGGTAGAGGTGGTCTGTGGTTAGGATTTGGAATGGGTTGATCAGGAAAAATGGTAGGACGTGGTGGATTCTGAGGTTGCTGAGGGTTTTGTTGAATGGGTGGTAACGGAGGTGGAGTAAAACCAGGCAATAATTGTTGCATATTTGGAGGATATTGCATGCATGGATTCTGGGGAATTGGTACTGCATGCTGCTATTGGTTATTTCCAAAGTTTGGATCTCTCCATCCCTGGTACCAAGGTTGAGCAGGGGCGTTTTGTGAAGGCCAATTTGGCCAGTTCCAAGGATGTTGTTGCTAAGAGAAGGGTGGATAATAGCTGGAAGATTGTGGGGGTGGTTCTTAATATGCATTTGCATTTGGATTTCTAGGTTGCCAAGGCCTCTTAGGTGCATATGGAGTCCCTGGAGCTTCCCCTCCCTTGAATATTTCTTGCAATCCAGGTAAGGATGGGCAATCTTCTGTTTTATGATTTTCAGTACATATTGCACATACAGGAACATTGTCCAAAGGACATTCTCGTAAAGGATGCCTTTTTCTGCATTTTGGGCAAAATATACTTAGGACAGGGTTTTCCTCTTCCTTCTTTCTCTTAATCTTCAAAGTGTCTAATTGAGAGCCAATTGTTCCTAAAATGTCTGTTTTAAAATTTTCCAAAAGGTTTCATAATTCAACTCTAGTAACTCCACCAGATGTGGATGTTTTAGTATTTTTGTTAACTAGTTCTCTCACACTTTTTGCAGCTTTCCCTTTACTTCTTGAGTAATTTCTACAAAGTTCACTAATTGCTTCAAAGTTTTTTTGATAAATGTCTCCTAAAGCCATTAAATTGAGAGTATCAATATATTCCTCCAAAACTCCTTTTAAGAAAAGAGTCTTGATTGCTTCGTCCTGGAGATCATTATATTTAGATTTTTGAAGGGTATAGGTAAATCTTTCTAGAAAATCCTCAAGGATTTATTCATCTTGTTGTTGCATTTTGAAGATGTCATTCCAAGAATCCTTGGTTCTGCAATAATACTGGTACTTCTTTAAAAAAATTTCCTTCATATCTTCCCAAGATCTAATGCTGTATTCTCCTAAACTCATGAACCAACGTAATGCAGAATCTTTCAAGGTGGCAGAAAATAATTTCAGTTTATGTGCATCCTGGAGATAGTTATAACTCCTGCATGGGATATCGAACTCAAAAAGAAAGACATCAGGGTCCTCACTATTTTTCCCATGGAAGGTCGGTAGTGCTGAAAGTGGGATATTTTTCATATTGACATCCTGGACTAAGTCCAAAATAGGAAACCCAAAGGTGGTTTCTGGTGTTAACTCGTTCTCTGCTTGTTCTTCACCTTCATTTTCAATATGAAGTTCCCCATGTAAGTCTCTCCCTCTTTCTCCCATGTTAAAAGGATTACCAAGAATTGTGTATGAAATATGATCTTTCTTTGGTGGGGGTGTGAAATCCCACCTTTCTGGATTCTTTTTGTCAGAAGTGTTATCTCCTATTGGTCCTTTTGAGGATCCTATGGCCTTTGATTCCACAGTTGTAGTCGTTATCTATGAAACTATAGAGTTAGGGTTCCTGAGAAGAGCTTGTATTTTCTCTGGATCAACTGTGTCATCCAGGGCTGGATCACCAGGATTTTGAGTTTCTTGATGTATGGTGTTTCCTGGTTCTAGGTTTTGTTCTATGGTTTCCTCAGCCATAATTTCAGTTTCAGTTTCTATCGCTTTTTGGGTGGAGGTTTCTTCTTTTTGTTGTTTTATGTTTTTCCTAAATCTACCTCTATGATCTCTATTTCTCATGAAGTCATGCTAAATGGAAGGAAAAGAAACTAAGATTGAGTTTCAGAGTACCTGTGATAACTGATATGTCGGTTCTCACCCTTTTGTTTCCATAGCTCCTCTTACTATCAACCTACTAACATACCACAGCAAACTAAGTTCATTCTAAAACTAATCAAGACAACTATCTAACTTACCTTTTAAACAGCTCCCCGACAACGGCGCCAAAAATGTCAGGCTGCTATATTAAAGAATTTAATGACCTGAAACACTAAATTGTCAAACCAGGGCAAGCAAACTTAGAGCTACTACACTGTATGTGCGGGTAAGCTAATTCCTATCTAAAGACTATTCTTAGAAGAAAACATAAACTCACTCTTAAAAACTGAATCCTAATGATTATATTGAAATTATCATTTCCTTTGTAATTCATCAAAAGAGAACAGTTCTGTGCTGAAGTGCAGGTACTTCTGTTTATGTTCTAATGTAACTTCACAAGACTATATACCACTATCTTTAATCATCTATCAACACTATTTCTATCTATAACAGAAAGATTATTTCCTAAAATTCTTTTAATCTAAACATTGAAAACAAATCTAAATCTGTCTGCAGGAAAGATAAAGAAATATTCTACTTACCCTACTGGTACAGGAAGCTTCCTCTAGTTCAATTGCAACCTAACTATCCTAACAAAGCAGAGTAACCTAATTATCCTAACCAAAGAAAAGTAAATTCAAGATCGCATTCACTTTAATCTACGTTCAGATTGAAAACTGGAAACAGAGCTATTCTAATTCATGCTTTAAATCCTACAGGAATCAACCATGCTTTCAATACTCATCAATGTAGAAAATATAAATATGCTGGAAACGATACAGTTGAAGAATAATCAAGCAAGAACCTGAACAAGTTAATTCCCAAACTCTAAACTAACATGCATGCAAATACTAAAATACTGAAGTAAACTAAATCTAATGCAGGGAAAAGCAGCGACTTGAACCTGTTTGGCGGGCCCAACCAAAAGGTACAATCGTCGAAAGTAAAAACCAAAACTACTCAATAATTCTACGCAAACACTGGCCATGCTTCACACTCCATTTACTCAAAAAAATAACTCAAATCGTATGACAGTAAAGTGACATAACGCAAAAGCAGATTGTATTCAGAAATGTGTTTCATAACATAACATAATCCAACATTTCTTAGGAGTGATCCTTTTTTTTAAATAGATCCTCCTCAAAAATAGTTTAAAGCAAAGATACATTAATTCAAACGGATCCCAGATCCGAAATTAACTCAAAATCAGTTAAAAAATGGTCTTCACATCTTCGTGACACGCACTGTCACAAAGTGTGAGTCATGAAGTATGAATAACCCAGTTCTATAATCACGCCTTGAATCAACATGTGCGTGATGACTCAATCCATCATGTCATTTACACTATCTACCACTTGGGCCATAACGCGCAGATCTTTAGCAGCTTCGTTGGTATGTCCACGGGGTACGAGCTGGTACCTGGTATTGGCAAATCCTGTTTCAAATAGAGATAGTACCTAACTCAAGCCACATTAGTTTCAATATTAATTTAAAGTATCAAAATACATAAAAATAACTCGAAACGTAAAAATACCTTGAGTAGCCCCATTGAGTGGTAAAGAGATGTCAAGTGTATCATAACAAGGCCAAAAGGGGTGGTACTGGGTATGGAAATGGAGGTCTTTGTGATATAATATAGGCAAAAACATGATCAAAACTGGATACCAACAGTATTGTAGGCCAAACAAAAAAAGGTAAAAGAAGAACAAACCTTGGTTATATTTTGCCACAGGTGTAGAAAGAAACATGGTCCAAGGGAATGCCCTTTGGATGTAGTTCAAGTTTGTGCTATTTGCGCCAAGGACCACGACACAAAGCAATGCCCATCACTCCCTAGATTGAAATCTGTATTCAAATAAGCGGAAGAGGAAACATAACCATTATATCTGATGGATCAGTGCCGTCAGTGGCAGTCCCGGCCTCAAAATACAGTACAAGACCCTTCCTCTTTATTTTCTAGACAGTATAAACAACAACAAAATTCTGGCAGCACATGGCAGGATCATCCATTTACTAATCAGAACTAGCAACCCTATTAGTACCCTTCTACAAATCCCACTTGGACAAACCAGCTCGCTGCAAACTCCATCTGGAAAAATCAACCAACTACAAGTTCCAATTGGCCTAATTTGCAATGCCCCACCTCATCCGACAAAACTCAAATAATACCTACCCTTCACAGTGGCCTAACTCGTCTTCCCAAAACCCAAATTGGAACTAGAATTGGCAACGCCCCATGGGTATGAATAACCAACCCATGGGGATGGCCTCTCAAACCCAACCCCCGTTACAAGCCCCACTCCAATTTCCCCAGAATCCCTAATCACAACTGTGCCCTCAATTACCAGCCCAACCCCACCCAGATCCTAATAACAGACCGGCTTAGCTCATCCATATAATGGAAAGTGGAGAAGGGAAAACCAATTCAGTAGGGTGCAATGAACTCTGGTTGAGATCGGGGTGTATAATCTCTCCTAAACAAAATGACATTTCCCAAGAGCAAGAGAATGAAAAACAACCAGCAATAACACCCTCGACTATGGTAATAACTCAATAAATCGAGCAAGGGGGGAACATAGTTGAATCACAGGACTCTGATAAGGATGTAACTCCCTCCCCTCCATTCCCTGAAAGACTGATGATAGAAAAACCCATCCTATATCCTAAATTCGACATTGCAGGGGAACTAAATAATTTATACATCAAGATTCCACTCCTGCAAGCTCTGCAAGACATACCGACCTATGCAAAAATAATCAAGGATCTATGTGGGAGGAAGCCTGTCAGAAAAATAAAAATTCATCATCAACAGTTCATGTAGTGGGAGCCTTATCTGATCTAATTTTAGGAAGAGAAGAACCAGTCCAATATGCAGATCCAGGGAACCCCATAGTGACAGTTCAGATTCAGGGTTGTTCCTTTCCAAATACACTAGTTGATTTGGGGGCAGCCATCAATATCATAACTATGGAAACCTACAATACCCTGAGTTTTGACTCTTTCGACCCATCCCCAATTATGTTACAATTGGATGATCGATCAGTGGTCAAACCACTCGGAACACTACATGATATAGCAATCTCAGTTGACTCTTGGGAATATCCAGGAGATTTTCTCATCATCAACCCAAGAAGTGGACTCCAAGGGCATCCATTGATACTGGGAAGACATTGGCTTGCGACAACTAATGTGTACATAGTATGTCGGTCAGGTAAAATGATAATTTCTAGAGGAGGTGTCACAAGGAATCTCATCTTATATCCTCTAGCCAAGCTAAGTCCAACGATCATATATCCGCAATTGCCACCACCACGATATCTAGAGAAGGATCTCCGTGCCCCTCTCACGTTGGAAGAAGCTCTCAGACTCAAGTACCAACTAGAGGATAATTTAATCAATGGGTTTATTAACAACCCAACCACTGTGAGTAACCCAACATGCCAGATGCTCCAAGATGTTCTAGACTATGAAGCACAAGGAGACTCGCTGGAAGATTTGATGGAACAACAAATCCCAACTATCATTGTTCATAACAACAAATCCATTGAGATCGCACCAGGGAAGTTTCTGAACATTAATGCCAATCTAGAAGAGCAACAAAAACAAAAGATAATTCAAGTTCTCTCTAAATACCAGCAAGCTTTTTCCTGGGAGTATTCTGATATGAAAGGTATTGATCCAAAACTCTCCACACACCACATTTATATTGAGAAAGATGCCCAAACTATCCGACAGCCGCAGAGAAGACTAAATCCACACCTCAGGGATATTGTTAAAGAAGAACTACAAAAGTTGTTGGATTTAGATTTTATATACCCTATCTCAGATAGTCGATGGGTTTCCCCATTAGTGATCGCCCCCAAGAAAAATGGGAAGTGGTGAATCTGTGTTGATTATAGGGAAATTAACAAAGCCAGTCAAAAGGACCACTTTCCATTACCCTTCATCGATCAGGTCCTAGATACCTTTGTAGGGAAGAAATTCTTCTCTTTCCTAAACAGTTTTAGCGGCTACAATTAGATCCAGATTGCCCTAGAAGATTCAGATAAAACTACATTCACATGTCCCTGGGGTATCTTGGCATACAAAGTATTTCCCTTTGGACTTTGTAATTCCCCAGCCACATTCCAAAGGGCCATTCTGAGCATATTCAGTTATCTGATTAGTGAAGGGCTTGAAGTCTACATGGATGATTTCACTCTGTATGGCGATGAATTCGATCAAGCCTTGAATAATCTGGAGAAGTTATTAGAACGGTGCATCGCTACCAAGTTATGTTTAAGCCACGAAAAATCTCACATGATGATGATAAAAGGTTTGGTATTAGGGCATTATATTTTTGCAGATGGAATTAGAGTAGATCTAGCAAAAATCGAGGTAATCCTTAATCTACCTACTCCACACACACAAACTGAGGTACATAGTTTTCTTGGTTCTTCAGGATACTATCACAGATTTATGGAAAATTTTACAAAAACCACTGCACCTTTACATGCTTTGAATGGTAATGTAGAATTCCAGTGGTCTGACAAATGTGATGTGGCTTTTATAGGACTCAATAAACTGATCTCGACAGCACCGGTGTTGAGGGGACCAAATTGGAAAATACCATTTCAAATCTCCACCGATGCATCAGACATTTCCATAGGCACTATTCTTGGACATGAAGAAGACAAGAAACTCTACGCCATTTATTTCATTAGAAAGAACCTTACTCTAGATGAACTTAATTATACATTAACAGAAAAAGAGTTTTTAGTTGGTATACATGCCATCAATAAATTTCTTCATTATATAATAGGTTATCCAATTATTCTCTATACTGATCATTCTGTTATTAGATATCTAGCTAATAAATCAATTACTAATGGATGGGTCACTCGGTGGTTATTATTATAACAAGAATTTGACATCACCATCAAGGATCGACCCAGGAGAGAAAATCTTGTCGCAGACTTCCTATCCCGCATACCCAAAATAGATGAATCGTTGATGTTTGAAGATCAATTCCCAGATGAGAATCTATTTTCCATTACTACAAAGCCACCTTAGTACGCTGATGTGGCAAATTATCTGGCAGCAGGAAAATTATCGACACATCTATCATCAAGCGAAATAAGACTGCTCATCCAGCGTAGCGCATGATTCACCTGGATTAGTGGATATCTCTTCCACATAGGATCTAATCTCTAGATCCACAGATGTGTATGAGATGACAAAATCTATGACATACTGAAGGCAGGGCATGATGAGCCCTGTCGGGGGAATTTTGCAAACCGCAGGACTGGACACAAAATTTTACAGATGGGCTATTATTGGCCCTCAATATTCAGAGATGCAAAGAAATACATCCAGACCTGCGACAGTTGTCAGCGGATGGGGAAACCAGGTCAAGCTGATGAAATGCCCATGAAAGCACAAATAGTCGCAGAACCATTTGAAAGATGGGCACTAGATTTTGTTAGCCCCTTCAATCCAAAGTCAAACTAAAAGCCCTATATTCTCATTGCAACAGATTACATGACCAAATGGGTAGAGGCAGAAGCTTTACCAAATGCAACAGAAGAAGTAGTCATCAAATTTCTTTTCAAATTATTTGTATGCTATGGACTACCAAGAGAAGTAATCACTGATGGAGGGTCACAATTTATAGGCCATAGAATCACTACCACCCTAGACAATTATCATATTAATCATAGAGTTACTTCTCCATACCACCCATAGGAAAACGGGCAAGTAGAAAGCATTAATAAGGTCCTAGAGGCAATCTTGACAAAGACTGTCTCGAAAAATCGACAGAATTGGGCTACTGAGCTCCCAAATGCCTTGTGGGATTATCACACAACATGGCATAACACCACTGGCTACTCTCTGTACCACCTAGTCTATGGTAAAGAACCTATCTTCCCAATTGAGTTTGAGATCAAGACCCTGAGGACAGCCCAGGAAATCAGATTGGACCTTACAGAAGCACATAAACAATGCTTTCAACAACTCAATGAGTTGGATGAAGCACGCCTGGCTGTTGTGGAGCGCATAGTTGTTATTCAGTGACAGAGAGAAACTTGGCATGACAAATTGTTAGCATCATAAGTCACTCCTGGATTGCTTGCAGGAGCTGAGCCTAACACCCATCAAATTAATGTCATGATTTGTTTAAAGGGATGATCAAATGGAAGAAAACTCAGAACAATATCATCTCAACTCTGAAACCAGGCCAGGCATGCATAAGCGAGTGAGGTCTTAGATAAACTTCAAACAGTGAGTTGTAATAAGGGTGAGTAGGTGGAAGACTTGTATAAGAGTGTGAAGGTCTGTCATAAACATCAGGTTTGTAACAGACTGAAGAAGAAAGCATCCGAACGCAAGATCCTTTTACATTCAAACACAGAAGACCAGAGAATACAATAATGCCACAAAAAATCCTTTATCATAACATAACTGCAACAATTCACGCGAATCATTCGAACATGAACTCTCTGGTATGAGACGGAAACATAGATGAAAAAGGAAAATTATTTTTCATAAAACAAGAAGTCTCATACACAGATGCATAACCAGGAAACCAGAATGGTTGTTAAAACTTTACAGTCGGGAGCTTCACTCTACCATCGATAGATACAAAAATGGTGAAAATGCCTATACATACTCAGAACAACAACAACAACAAAATCAAGACGCTTCATTAAAAGCTTTGCATCTGCATGGCTTCTGACAATCTGTGCCTGTAATCTTTGAATAATCGTACACCAATAGCGGATGCAATCAAACTTCTGACAGCTCCATGGGTGAATCGACGTGCCTTTAATTCTTTTCCGGACTTTCCCGTTATGGTGGAGACGATGTCTAACCACCACCAACCACTTCAATAACTTCTTCCTTGGGATTGAGAATGGCCTGGCCAACTCGGCACTTTAATGACGTGGAAGGCCCCTTGCACTGACACCTTGATAAATTGGTCAACTTGATAGATATGCGTGGGGGCAGGTGTGAAGGATCAGCGCATGATGGGGGTGATGGTGCCGAAGCCGTGAGGGTGGAATAAGGAGTAACGATGCGTGAGAGGGATGACAAAGGAAAACACCTGGCGGAAGACAATAGGCGGAGGGAAGAGGAGGCAAGATATGATGAGCTTGCCTTTAGCAAGAGACTGACATGGAAAGGAGTGGGAGACGTGGAGGATAATGAGTGGGAGATGAGAAGGGAAAGGGACCACACGGACTAGAAGAGGGGGAGATGGTCCACAAGTAGACATGATGAG
>JZKD02S1872643.1:51076-81411 GCA_000966675.3 Picea glauca
TGCATTGGATTTTCCTTTCGAATTCTTAATCACCAACTAAAATTATTATAGGTAACTAATTCACTTGAGTTGTCCTATAGTTTGTAAATTATACTATGAAGGAGTGAACAATACAAGTTTTTGTTTTATATGAATGATCATTTTTTACCTTTAAAGAAATGTCTTGATTTCTTAATTGCTTGTATAATATCATACAATTCCCTTTTGTAAGTCAAGTACTAACAAACAATATCACTATATTTTTTTTAATAGAATGCTATTAGGTGACCTAATTGAGTGATCACTATGCACATAGCATAATCTGAAGCGTTAGTCTCAATTTCAAATGGCCAATGTAAATTAAGTAGCATGAGAAGTGGAGCTATACAAATCTTTTCCCGAAGCTCTTCAAAAGCTTATTATTGTGTTATTTCCCATTTCAATATTGTATTTCAACCTCCTTCAGTCAATTGATTCATCAACCATGTAATGTGGTTGAATATTAACACAAATTTGCGATAAAAACTTGCTAAACCAATGAAACTCCTTAGTTCATGACTGTTTCTCAAATCAGGCCAATTCTTAATGACTCGAATATTTTCTAGGTCAACTTGAATGCCTTTAGATTTGATCAAATAGCAMAAGTATTGATACTCTTCATTGTAAAAAAAACACTTCTTCAACTTCATGCAAAGTTTATGCTATCTAAGAGTGTTAAGCAATTGTTGAAGGTGTTGTAAATGCTCATCCCATAATCTACTAAAGATGAGGATGCCATTTAAATAAACAAAGACACATTTACCTGCAAAAGATCTAAGAAGGTGATTCATATACCTCATGAAAGATTCAAGTGCATTGATGTGGCCAAAAGGCATGACTATGAATTTAAACAAGTCTCCCTTAGTTTTGGAAGTAGTTTTTCATACATCTGAGGACTTTATAGAGATTTGATGACATCTTAACTTGAGGTTGAGTTTGTTAAATGATTTAGAATCTTTTGAATAATGAAGTAGATTTTCTATTCTAGGAAGATGATATTAATTATTTTCTAAAATTTTATTGAGAGCCTTGTTTTTAATGGACATGTGTCATGTTCCATCTTTCTTAGGAACTGAGACCACTAGACTTCCACAAGGAGAGGAACTAGGTCAAATGTTCCCTTTGTGGATCAATGCTTGAATTTGTCTATGCATTTATTTATTCTCTAAAATAGAACTTTTGTAAACAAATGCATTGGGTGATGAAGAGCCATGAACAAGATCTATGGACTGTTTTACTTGGCAATATAATGGTACTCAAGTTATATCTTTGAGTATGTCCTTGTATTCTTCAAGTACTCCATCGACTTGTTTTTTTTTTCGTGAGTTGTGGTGAGTGGAGACTTGACTAGTTACTATGATCTTCTCAAAATAATAATGTTTAATCATTGACAACATGAATTTCTAAGCATGGTTGATAAGATTTTTGACTTCTTTTTCTGAAACTATAGAGATTGTCGACTTAGCTCGACATTTAGAAATTCCATACCACTAATATTTGATATTGAAAATCACTTTATGTGGTCTATCCTGATAATTATCATGTCTATCCCATACGTATGGTTTTCCAAATAGCACATCAACTATTGAGAGTGGTGGTATGTCACAAATTACTTCATCCTTAAAAGGCTTGATAAAGTAGGAAATATTGCATTGTGAAGTGATTCTAAGTTCTTGTCCATCTTTCATCTAATTGATGCTTTAAGGATGCATAAGTGGAGTAGTAACAAGACCCAATTTATGCATAAGGTCTTTAGAGACAAAGTTTTTTTGATTGAAATTGTCCACAATCAATTGTAATGGGTTATATTTCACCCATATCTATTTATGGAATAGTCATTCACTTTCCTCTTTATCGACCATGGTCAAATTTGATAGGATTGTTGAAGTCAGTGCCAATAGAGTTGATGATTTTGGATTGGATTCCATGATAGATTTATCCATATTTGTTGTAGTTGGACTTGAGTTGGACATAGACGTGTCAAGAATTTCTTATAATATTTTCATTCAAATGCATCATACCAAGATGAACAATGATAGTCACACTATTTTATTATAGGAGGTTGGATATTGCATCTTCCTTTCTTGAAGAACTTCTTCCCACCTATTTTTTGTGACATAGTTTGAGTAGATTATTTGAGTTTCCCAAATTCAACAATGATGTAATTTTTTGTTTCGATAGGTTGAACAATTGGTTTGGTCAAGCAATTCCCTTTCAACTTCATCTTTTCCTCAATCTTGATAGTGAAATTATATGCTTTTACAAGATTGCCAATAGTGAGGAATTACATTTGTTTTTTAATATAAGGAGATAATCCACAAATATACTTGAAAATAAGTATCTTTTCTTCCCACTAAGGCCAAGTTGAGCCATTAGTTGGTAGAATTCATTAATATAATTATGCAAAATTGGATCTTACCATTTCCTTAGTTGCTGCTATTTATTATACTATTGTTCATGATATTTGGATGGATAAAACTCCATTCTAACATGTTTGAAAAACTGTTTCCATATTTTTATGGATTCTCCATCTTCGTTCTTTTTTCATAGATTTTCCCACCATTAGGATACATTAGTCAACATCTTCAAAGTTGCAATGGTGACTTATTGACTATTCTGCATAATGTTTACAATTATGCTCGATTTCTTTTGTTTTCTTTTGAAATAATTGAAACTCATCTTCAAAGTTTCAATGGTGAGTTATTAACTATTTTGCATAATGTTTACAATTATGCTCGATTTCTTTTGTTTTCTTTTGAAATAATTGAAACTCATCTTCAAAGTTGCAATGGTGACATTTTGACTATTCTGCATAATGTTTACAATTATGCTCGATTTCTTTTCTTTTGTTTTGAAATAATTGAAACTCTTACTTTTCAAGTCCGTCTTACTCTTACCTACTCTTAATTTACAATTGTTTTCTAATCTAGACTTTTGAAATAGTTGAAAGGTTAAAGGTTTTCTTCGCCGGCTGTACTGAACACAAATGACCCATGGCTTTTAAAGAGAATGGAGAAGTGATGTGCAACCCAAACATTCATCAATGACTCTCCATCGCTCTCAAATATTGTACAGATCAATGATGATCCACGTGTAAACCTGACGAGAATAGAATACCTTGGAAAGCAATAAGAAACCCTAATGAGTTGGCTAATAACCCTAGAAGACATGTTGGCTCAAGAGGATAATTTTTATTACGTTATTAGCCCCCAAGAGAAGAAGTTAGCCAGAAGAAATAATATATACTGAATAGACATATACCCAGAATGAGAAGTCGGCCCAGGCAATTAGCCAGAATCAATGTAAATACAGGAGGCCAGTCCTCATTCTGGCAGGCAATCTTAGAATTGCAGAGCAACACTTGTGTGCACTGCAGTGCCCAGTTTTGTGTGCAGGTTTGGAGAAGAGTTTCTATTGCAGCTGCTGCAACTAGCAGATCACGTTTGGATTGGACTATCTCTTGGTTAGGGTTTGGACTATCTGATCAACTCTTGTTGGTGCGCTATCCTTGGAGAAAGGTTCCCTACCCTTTGTTTGGCTATCTATCCTAGGGTTTGCTTCTGGAGTGATTTTCTGTCAAGGTTAAGGTGCTCGGAGGGTGGCTTCAGCCTATGGTTAGGTGACAATAGTGATATTGTCAATGGTAAAGCGAGCACATTCTTTCATATTCTAACAATTCTTAGGTATCTTAGTCACTACATTTTAGTTACAAGATAGCTATGTAACTGATTAGAAGACCTAACTACTTTTTGCTAGCTATTGATAGGAATAAGAAGATGAAGATGTTGAAATATTGTAACTTTGAAGAATATTCTACCTGAGAGAGAGTTGAATAATATTATTATATTATATTTAATTAGGCAGTATTGTGCCTTAGTAAAAGTCATCCTTATTGTGCCTTGATAGTTAAATGTAAATTAAGAGGGTAAAGTGACAGGTCAGCCCAGACCTAATTATAGGTTGGTCAGACCACTATTTATAAGAGAGGCCAACACCTCATTTGGACACGCTCACCACACTAGCTCTACAACTATGAAGAAGTGCACAAGTCTTGGAGGAGTAGTTGTTGCAACTAGGGTGACGTCAAGGAGGGTTTTTGTCTATCTCTTGGTATTTCTTGGTTAAGTGGCACTCTACTCTTCCTAGTGAAGGAGTAGAGGAGGATCTTATGTTCGGTCTTTGGTCTATTTATATTGAGGAAGTTTTTGTTGGGTTTTCTCCCCCGTGAGGGTTTCCAAGAATAATATGTGTGTCTCTATTGTTTCTGTGATTTCCTCTCTTTCAGTGATCTTATTTATGTAGCGAATGTGCTAAATGATTATAATAATAAAGAAGAATCGTAACTGCTAGCTGTATAATTAAAACTTCAACATGGTATCAGAGCAGACCTGAAATGTTGAATTTTGAGCAGCCACAGAAGTTATTATTTTCAATCAGCCCTCCTAGCTTCCCTCTCTCAATCTGGCCTCTAATATGCCCTCCTCAAGATGACCTCCAAGCAACCCTCCAAGCTTCCCTCCTCAAGATGGCCTCTTCCTAAATCGCCCTCCTAAAGCTTACCCCTTTCCAGGTCAACCTAGGTCATCCCTAACCTAACTATCCTAACTTAAATCCTATCCTATCCTAACCTAGGAGGTGGCCCTAACCTAAATCTACCTAACCTAGACTCTATCCTATATAAAGAGAGGGAGGAACCCTCTCTTCACATCAGTTTTCACATAAGTTTCTATATATGTTTTCTATATCAGGTTTACATCAGATTAGTTCACTTATTTTGAGCAGTAGTTAGAACTATTCTGAGGGACCATCATAGGATATTCTAAGGCAACAACAATGCCTATTCTAAGGCATCAACTAATCTATTCTATAAACATCCATCTACTATATTATGTAGCAGTTGATAACTCAGTTCTGGGTAACATATAAGAGATTGTTCTATAGCAACAAATATACTCTGTTCTTAAGGTGTTTTGGACAAAAAATGAAGGTGTTTTGAACAAAAACTAAAGGCTATTCTGGACAACATGTTGGCACAAGGGGCAGACCCAAGGTTCAATGCTATAATAGTGCACCAACAAAACCCTAACTATCGGTCCTTTCCACAACACCAGCGAAGCAGATGAAGTCTCACTCGAGGTAGAGGCATAGGTGGTTGCAAAACTCAGATGTCTGCAACCTTAGCTGGGACACAGATCTATGATTGTACTACTTAATAAAGCACTTAGTACTGTCAATTCATCAATATGTAACTAATATCTACTGTGTAGATCAAACAGAGCATTGCAACACTTACTTAGATCTGATGTATCTAAACACTTAGCATGAAGAAATATATCATGTCTAATAGATTCAAGCACTAAGAACATTCATATAGGTCAGATCTAGCATTCATATACATCATTAGCACAAAGCATAAGTAGATTTATCTATCTCTATCAAAGAACTTAGCAAGAGAAGACATAAACACATCAAGACAAAGCACAAAGCGGGACAACACAATATTTATGTGGTTCACCCCCAACCTGGGGCTATGTCCACCAAATCTTCTTCTTTATTATCTTCATTCAATCAGTTACAAGCATAGAGCCACCAAAATCCTACTCCGCCAAGGACAGGAGATCTGCGCACCTCGCTAGATCCCCCTTCCTTGCGTTATAGCACAAAGCCTTCCATAGTGTGTTACAACCACTTGCACTTAGCTCTGCAAGCATGCACAAAGCCTTTACACACCACATTTGCACTTAGCATACACTTACAACTGACTAGTGACCTCTTCTTACGTCACCTAGATACCTATTTATGCATTACAAAATAGGCCTAATCATGGGTAAACCCATGGGCTGGCATCCCATTCCTGTTACATAATCCCAAAAACCCAAAAAGGACCCAAAAAGGGGCCGAGATCCCATGATCTCCACTTCATCTTGCACTCCTCCTTTAACAGGCTGGCAAAGTCCAAAATAGGTCAACATGACCAAGAATCTCCCAAAACTTGGTCAAGGGCCAACATAGCCCCAACACTCACCTATGACTCGTCCCGAGTCACTCTGGTCTAGGTAGTTCTTCTTCGAAAGCCTCGAGATTGGCTCGAGATGCTTTGACTTGTTGTTGTGCGACAACCTCTTTCTCAACAAACTCTTGGATCATTGCATTGTTCACGGGCCCTTCTAGGCGTTGTTCTTCTATATTAACAACCTGCTCTAGCTCTGCTCCTCGACTTTCAACCTCTATGAACAACTGGAACGCCCTATCTTGTACTAGCTGGAGTCATTGAGTTACTTCCATAACTCTGCTTTGAATCGTATCTATCTTCTATTGGGCGGTGCGTTGCTCTTGAGACTGCTTCATTCTTTCTGCGACTGACAAGGCTTTCAGTTGTTCCTGTAGTGTGTCTGTGTGCTACTTCTCTCCCTGGAGCTGCGAATCTAGTGCCTACAATTCCATATTCTCAGTGAGCTTATCATACATTGGGCACTACGGTTACTCAACTACTTGCACTCCATGGCAAGATTCTTTAGTCTCTCAATTGCACTGCGGGAAGTTATTTCTCTTTGGTCCCTTATCTCCTATGGAGTTTCGGGCACTGCATGGAGCTCTAAGTATGCAATGCGTTGTTGTATATTTCAGATTACTTCCGTGAGCTGGTCGATCTACTGTGTAACTCGGTCTTCTGCCTTGATTTCTATGATTGTCACAGAGCGAAGTGCTCTGTTGATCACTTCCTTTACTTTGAGTTGCTCAGCGAGAAACTGTTCTTTTCCTTGTTGCAGTTGTAATTTTTCTTAATCGAACTTTGCTTGGAGAGCACTTTTTTCCTATTCTGTAGCTCGACGTTGTTCTACAAGTACTCCCTGTACTTGTGTCAAAGCCTGGGTGGCTTGCTCTATTTCCTCTTGTGCTCATCGAAGGTGAGCTTCAACTGTATCAACTATTTGGTGGAGTTGAGTTGGTTCATCTCCCAGTTCTGGTGTTCCCAATGATAGAGGTGCAATGGAGACTGTGCAGATGGACTGTAGTGCCTACTGCACCCCTTGGAGCTCGATCTCGATTCTATTGTACATCGTCTCCTTTTTAGCCTCTTATTTCTATGCTATCTCTAGCGAAGCATCATTCAAGGCTGCTATGATGAAATCAAAGTCATCAGGGGTGAGGATAGTCTGTAACTTGGTCATGGTTGCTTTTTCTTTCTTCAGGGAGGAGGGTTTTGGAGGGGAAACCTTCCTTTTCTTTGAGGGGTCCTTCTCGTCTCTAGGAGGTGTTACCTCGCCTTTCTTTTATTCAGCCTCCATGCCATCTATTTATTCACCATCACCCCCTTTATCTGGTGATATGGAAGTAGTCTTCACTGAGGCACTACTTACATCTTGAGCTTCTTCAGTCTTCTTTGTCTTACTGGGTCTGGGTGTATCCTGTGCAGTTTATGGATTGTCTATGTCAAATATCTCCACAGGGTCTGCTGGGATAAGGAGGTCCACCGACCAATCCTTAGTGATTTACTCCAGATGATCCTCTGTCAGCTTGTAGTAGGACTAAATTTGTTGATTATGTTCATTTGCACGCGCTGAAATATAAATGAAAAGCCTATCTGCGCTGAACTTCATCAAAGGTTGAAATCGGTGTAAAGTATTTGGAGTCATGTGAGGCTTAGACTGTATGGATACCTTCAGTTGATTGTAGTATGTATGGAACACGACATTTGAATGCCATTTCTTATTCATGTCACTTGATTACCACAGTGTACTGAACTTCGCGGCCAGTGGTTCAAAGGGCTCGATGTCAGGGAAGGTTGCACCTTCCGACATCTCCCAGGTAATGAAAGCTATAAGGATCTAGAGAAAACTAAAATGAAATTCATATCCTTGATCTTGCACTTCTCTATACTCAAGTTCCAACTGGTTCACCGGGTACTTCACCCAGTTCATCTGTAAGCCCTTCGTGCACTTCCCTACGAGGTCAACTACAAATTCGATGACTTGGGTCGGCTGGTTCTTTCATACTAACTTCCCTATAATCAACTGAAAAGTAAGGCGCACTGTGCCATTTTGGATATAAGATACCTTTTATCCTCACGTTCCCTTCTTGACATCACCATAGATGTCTTTTATCATTTGTGCTAGAGCACGATCCATGGTTTTTTCGAGGTAAAACTCCTGTGGATCAGGTCCTTGCATGCTTAAGCCCGTGATTTGATTGATCAATGTTGGATCAATAGTGATACGATAGTTTAACCACAAATAACTGCTATCGTAACAAGAAAGCAATATATTGACACAGGCATTGACCTCCTAGTGTCTTCCGAAGTGCGGGATCTTCATGACGTTCAACAGGGTGGACTGCACGAGGTTATGGGTCCATGACTGAGGGATTATCTTAGAATTTTTTCCCTTTGTTCTGGTCAGGTACTTATGTGGGGTGAGTATGTTATATACCTTCCTGTCACTGAGGTTGAAGTCGCTAAACTTCAATGCTACAATATTATCTTGGTCTTCTCTAACTGCGCGTATCCCTTTCGAGAGGTACGTCGTAACCAAGGTGTATTCAAAATCTCTGGGCACGCTATCTCGATTTATTGCACTGCTCAAAGGTGGTATATAGGCAAGTAAGATGGTTGGGATCAATTTGGCATTTGCTAAGTCATCTCTATGCTTAGTTCACTTCTCATCTGATGGCCGGGTTGGTCTGGCTCGAGTAGTTGACGAGGATTATTGCACTGTCTTCTTGGATGAAGCCTATACACCTACGGATAATCCTCTCTCCGACATGACTATTTCAGTCATCAGGTCAAGGTGTACTTTTGTCACTGATTCTTCGACTGCGATGAGCTCTTCGGACATACACGCTCAGGATTAACAATATCGAGTTCAAGATTAACTCAGACACTGCAATGGAAGAGACGAAAACAATATGATGATCACTGTGCAAAATCAGCTTAGTATGTAGGCTCAAACTCTTGGTTAGAAAAAGTGTTCTCGATGCATGGTGTGATGGGATAAATAGGTAGCTTGGAAACGGTTCGCTTGAAACGGATATGAGGCCTTCATTAACTCTGTTTTGTCCATTATGGTGTGGTCCAACGGTTTGATGGCGAACCATAAATATATTTCAACCTGTTCGGAGCGTCGGTCGAATGGTTATAATGTCCCCAATGACTATATTGCTTCGCCATGGCGAAGTTCCATGTGTCATTATTCTGATATCCCGACAAAGCTCCAATTCTGCAAATTTTCTTTCTACGAGGTTCCCTCTGGAACCTTCTATAGCTTTTCAATCTTAGCCCTCTTCTTACTTAGCTTTCTAGCCTTCTTTCCAGTGAGCTTCATCTCGCTAGTCCTTTTCCATTCTGATTCTTATCTTCTTTGGACATAGTCACTTCGCGCTGTTGAGATTCTTTCCTAGGATTCAAGGGTAATACTTCTTCTTTATTTGGAGTAGGTACTTCAATCTTCTATGGGTCCTCTAATGTTATTTCAACTTCGACATCAGGGTCTCTAGTGTTAAATAGCTTTGATATGCTCTCCTGTTCTTCAATCAAGCATGCGATCCTTCTAGTCATGAAATCTTTTAACTCTTGCTTCTTCTTCTCCAAAGATTCTTCTTCTTCCTTTCGTTTGGCTTGATCTCTGTCAATCCAAGGTTTTCCTAGTAACATGGTAAATGGGGCATTATCCTCAATAAATTTAATAATCTCAAAATCTTCTTCAGTTGAAGTTCCATTGGCCCTCATAGGTATCTGAGTGAGCTTTCCACATAGGTTCACCAGTTTTCCTCTAAATAATCCTATTCCTCCTAGTGATGGAATCATAGTAGGATTCCCTAAAAGTTCCCAAGTTCGTTCTTTCATAACATTCACCTATGTTTCCTCATCTAGAACATAGTCAATATCGAAGTCTCCCATTCCTGCTTCAATGAATTCTTTTTCCTTGAAGAATTCTGATAATATGACATGTCGGTGGTCATTCAAGGTTTCTTTCATCTGTAGAAATACTTTCTCTGATTCTTCCATAGCCTCTGGATCTGCCTTAGGGTTTTCTTGGTTTAGATTCATTCTTTCAAGCTTAGCAATCATTCTAGGACAATACAACACTTCATGGCCCATAGCTTTGCAACAAAGACAACTAGGTCTTCTTCCTGGGCATTACTTAGCAAGATGTCCCACCCTTCTGCAACTATAATAGAGGGTTAACCCTCTCTTTATTTTAAATGATCCCCAACTTTTCCTATACTGCACGCTAGGATCATAGGAGCTAACCTACAACAAATTCTTTCTAGGATCTTGCATCCATTTGTTAGTCCAACTATTCTTTCTATTCATAGGTATAACATATATTTCAGATCTATTCATATCAAACCTTCTTTCATCTATCAGTGCCCTAGTTTTCAGGCTAGGACAGACTCTATCAAACATACCTAGATCCATACTCTAGAAACAAAAAATTCCACTTATCTTACTTTTACAAAGAGAAAAGCTTTTAGATCTAAAAGTTTTCACTATTCTTACCTTTATCAGAGCATAGAGCTTGCAAATCTTACCTCTTTTCTTCAGATCTGACCTCTTTTCTTCAGATCCAACCTTCCTCTTGGCACACAGGTCAAGTAAAATGCTGCGCAGTAGGGCAATAGATCTATGCACAGAGCTTTCACAATTTCAAGTCAACTCTTTGCACAAAGCTTCTTCTTCCTCAGTTCCCAGCAATCACAGTTTCAGGTCCCGACAATGGAACCATTTGTTGGCACAAGGGGTAGACCCAGGGTTCAACGCTACAACAACACACCAACAAAACCCTAACTACTGGCCCTTTCGGTAACACCTGCGAAGCAGATGAAGTCTCACTTGAGGTAGAGGTAGGGGTGGTTGCAGGAATCATATGTCTACAACCTTAGTTGGGACATAGATATGTGATTGTACTACTTAATAAAGAACTTAGCACTGCCAGTTCATCAATATGTAACTAATATATACTCCGCAAATCAAACAGAGCATTACAACACTTATTCATATTTGATGTATCTAATCACATAGCATGAAGAAATAGATCAGATCTAACAGATTCAAGCACTAAGCACATTCATATAGGTAAGATCTAGCATTCATTTACATCATTAGCAGAAAGCATAATCAGATTTATCTATCTCTATCAAATCACTAAGCAAGAGAAGATATAAACACATCAAGACAAAGCACAAAGAAAGACAACACGCTATTTACATGGTTCACCCCCACCCTGGGGCTACGTCCACCAAATCTTCTTGTTTATTATCTTTAGTCAATCAATTACAAGCACAAAGCCACCAAAATCTTACTCCGCCGAGGACATGAGATCTCTGCACCTCACTAGATCCTCCTTCCTTGCGTTATAGCACAAAGCCTTCCATAGTTTGTTACAACCACTTGCACTTAGCTCTGCAAGCATGAAGAAATCCTTTACACACCACATTTTCACTTAGCATACACTTACAACTGACTAGAGGCATCTTCTTACATCGCCTATATATCTATTTATGCATTACAAAATAGGCCTAAGCATGGGTAAACCCATGGGCCGACATCCCATTCCCGTTACATAATCCCAAAAACCCAAAAAACAAAACAAAAAGGTGCCAAGATCCCATGATCTCCGCTTCATCTTATGCTCCTCCTTCAATAGGATGTCGAAGTCCAAAATAGGTCAACATGACCAAGAATCTCCCAAAACTTGGTCAAGGGAAAACACAACATCTAAGGGCAAACTATGTTCTGGGCAGCAATCTAAGGTAGATTTAATGGCAGTTCTGAGACAACCTTAAGGCCATATTTGGGGCAGCCAGGAAGAAACAATAAAATAATTTTGTGACAACAACTAGATGATAGAAAATGCTACTCGTAGAGGCTCAGATATATTTAACACATAGTGACAACAGTAAGAACTATTGCCTTAGTGTTAGTATCTTATCTCCCTCTTTCTAGAAGAGTCTTGTAAGTCCATTATACTTCTTTGATTGTTCAATATATCACAAGAACAAGCTTGTTGGGTTTTCTTCCACTTTAGGGTTTCCCATGATAAATACTTTTCCTCTATGTGAATGTATTTCTTTTAGTGATCCTTATGATTCAGTTAATGTTCTAGTTAATTGTTAAAGCTTAAAGAACACTACTGTGAAATGTTGTTATCTGTTTAATCTTGAAAATTAACATGGTATCAGAGCCACCCCTGAAACAGGGCATTTTCACAAGGAAGATGAGGCTAAGCGCAAAATATTCCAATGAATATAGAAGGATGTATGGGAGAATATTTCAGGAGTGCTTAAACAAAGTTTAAGGTCTGGTTGAGGTGATTTTAAGGCATGGTACAAGTCTTCTATAATATTAGATCTAAGGAAGACTTTAGGATCTTCTCTTATACCAGATTTAAGGAAAAGTTCAATCCTTTTCCAAGCCGAGCTGCAGATCCTATTTGGGAACAAGTTTTGGAGCATATCTAAAGTATGTTGTGTGAAGCTTGAGGACCAAATTCAAGAAAAATCTCAGAGCTCATTAAAGGAAAGTCTTAAGAATATTTTAAAGTTCATCTTGGTGTGTATATCAAGAAAATTTTAGGTAGGATGTCAGTCCAATTTTTAGAAGAAACAATATAGGTAAGTAATTGATTTGTTCTTATTGTGACATAGTTTAGTGACTGGTTTTAGAGCTATGTTATGCTCTATTGTTGACTAGATTTGAGTCCAGGGACAGGTCACTTGGTGACAAATCGGTGATCAAAACACTTTCTTACTAACCTCTAATAAACATTGGGCTATGTATATAGTTTATGACATTCTTGAAGGTGGCTTGAGGCTAGGCCATTTGGACACCTATGATAATGAAGAAAATGTAAGCCTCAAAACGTTTGCACAAGGAGATGATGGACCAAAATTGCACTTACTTTATCTCTGCAATTTTGGACAGTAGAAGAGACTCATATTCGAAAACCATAGGAGGAAATGAATTGCATTCAAACCCTCATCCACATGTACTCAATAAGACAACAATTTTTCACTATGAATATCTTGTTTATATTATTGAACAAACAACAGTAAGGAATCATACCTATGCAATCATACACTAAGTCATAGTTTTGATATCTACAAGGAAAGGTTCAAAAGATCTTATGGTATCTCCTTCAGAATAATAGAGTTGCTAGTTACAACAATCCAAGGCATTGTCACATTCTTTCAGCAATAGCATCCTTTTGACAACAGTAGTTTAGCAAAGGACAAGGTATGTATCCTATGAAGTTAGTTAATTCTGATTGATTGTCAAATCAAGAACAAGTTTAGATTTAAATTTGTATTATCACATGTCCAAAGGAGTTGTGATCTTAGCATATACTGGGAAGAAAATAATTTTTGTTGGGAACAATGAAACATCCAAGGCCTACAAAATATATGTTATAGGCCAAAGATATGCCGAGGTAAGTAGGGATGTAACTTTTCATGAAGAAGTTGCATTTAAGAAATCTAAATAATCACAAAAAAGTACAGAGATGGAGGATCTTGAAGAGCCATTGGATCAATTTGATAATGTGGCTCTTATGGCTCAGATTAGCGATGCAAAACCCACCATCTATGAGGATGGTTCTAAGTAGAAAGTATGGAAAGATTACATGGTGGAAGAATATCAATCCATCATGAAAAATGATGTATGGGAAGTAGTTCCAAGATCGAAAGGAAAATATGTGGTTACTTCCAAATGGTTGTTCAAAATCAAGCATGCAGCTGACGAAAGTATTGAGAAATACAAAGTAAGATTTGTGGATCATGGTTTTTATCAAAAGGAAGGTATTGAGTATGATGAAACATTCACACATGTTGCAAGGTACACTTCCATCAGGACCATCATATCCCTCGCTTCAGTTCTAGGTTGGAAAATTCACCAAATGGATGTAAAGACTACATTCCTTAATGGTCAAGTTGAGGAACAGATATATATAGAACAACCAGAGAGTTTCATGGTTCAAAGAAAAGAATCACATATGTGAAAATTAAATAAAGCACTATATGGGCTGAAACAAGAACCAAGGTCTTGGTATGCGAGAATTGACAGTTAGCTTCAGAGCTTGGATTTCTCCAAGAGTACAATTGATCCCAACCTGTATTTCAAGGTAATAGAAAATCATCCCCTAATTTTGGTTCTATATGTTGATGATTTGTTCCTTATTGGAGAGGAACAACTGATAGCTCAATGTAAGATGGATGAAGAATACCCTCTTTGCTGAGAGGGAGTGTTGAATTTTGAGTAGTTGCAGAAGTTATTCTTTTCAAGAAGCCTTCCTAGATGCCCTCTCTCAAGATGGCCTCCAAGCTTCCCTCCTCAAGCTTCCCTCCTCAAGCTGGCCTCTTCCTAAACTACCCTCCTGAAGCTTCCACCTTTCTAGGTCATCCTAGGACAGCCCTAACCTAGCTGTCCTAACATAAATCCTATGCTATCCTAACCTAGGAGGTGTCCCTAACCTAAATCTACCTAAACTAGACTCTATCCTATATAAAGAGAGGGAGGCACCCTCTCTTCACATCGGTTTTCACATTAGTTTCTATATCAGTTTTCTACATTAGTTTTACATCAGACGAGTTCACTTATTCTAAGCAACACTTAGAACTATTCTAAGGGAGTAGCATAGGCTATTCTGAGGTAGAAACATGCCCTATTCTATTGCAACAACTAATCTATTCTAGCAACATCCATCTACTCTATCATGTAGTAGTTGATAACTCAGTACTGGGCAACATATAAAAGATTGTTCTATAGCAGCAAATATACTATGTTCTAAAGGTGTTTTGGACAACAACTGAAGGTGTTGTGGACAACAACTGAAGGTGTTGTGAATAACAACTAAAGGTTGTTCTCGATATCATCTAAGGGCATTTTCTGAGGGTGGAAAAACTATGTTCTGGGAAGCAATATGAGGCATATTTAAGGGCAATTCCGAGATAGCCTTGAGGCCATATTTGGGGCAACCAACAAGCAACAACAAAATAGTTTTGTGACAACAACTAGAGGATAGAAAAAACTATTCATAGAGGCTTAGATATATTGATGACACAGTGAAAACAGTAAGAACCATTGTCTTAGTGCTAGTATCTTATCTACATCTTTCTAGAAGAGTCTTGTAAGTCCATTATACTTGTTTGAATGATCAATATATCACAAGAAGAAGTTTGTTGGGTTTTCTTCCCCTTTAGGGTTTCCCAGGATAAATACTTTTCATCTATGTGAATGCCTTTCTTTCAGTGATCCTTATGCTTCAGTTAATGTTTTAGTTAAATGTTAAAGGTTAAATAACACTATTGTGAACTACTGGTATCTGTTTAAGATTGAAAATTAACATGAACGAGACCAACTCATAGTTTATAAAGAAGTGACTAGCTTCAATGTGTTAGTGTCAGAAGTCACTCCTGGATTGCTTGTAGGAGTAGAGCCCAACGCCCATCAGTTTTATGTCATGATAGTTTTGAATGGGTGATCGAATGGATAAAGACTCAAGAAGGTACAACTTTAACTCAGGAAACCGGGTCTGGTATGTAGATAGCAAGGGAGGTCTTGATCCAACTTTTGTCAATAAATGATTAAAGGGTGGTAGATGGAAGACTTGTGGGAAGGGTGAGCAAGACTGCTTCGGGCAGCAGGCCTTCGGAAGCTTGAGGAAGAAAAAATTAGAAGCCAAGATCCTCTTGGTCTAGAGTTTCAAGGAGCTGAGAGGTGACTCGACTGGATCCGCCAATTCCAAGTTGTTCAGCACTAAGAAAATCACAGGAACCAATTAGAAACAATGCAATTGTTACAGTGATCCAACCTACATCATCCTATAATAGCTACAACTCGACTGGATCCTCTAATTCCTAGCAATTATAACACAGTATACAAAAACATGGAAGAGAAAATGACATCCATAAAGTAAGAAGTCTCAAATGCCTTATACATTAACTAGAGTGACTAGGGCTTCATCAAAACATACAGAACGGGAGCTTCGCTCTACCATCTATGCTTACCAAAATGGAGAAAATGCCTTCATATACTCAAAACAACAACATCAGCAAAAACAAGATTCTACATTAAAAACATTACGTCTGCATGTCTTCTGACAGTCTGCGCATGCAGACTCTGGATGATCGTGCACCTATGACATACGCCATCAGATTTCAAACTGTCCTACTACAGGTGAGTTGACGTGAATTGTTCCTTTGTCGGACCTTCCTCTTTATGGTGGAAATGACGCTCAACCACTATCAACAACCACCATAACTGCATTCTTGGGACTGGGGACATCCTCGGTCAACTCTGCCTTCTGGGACGTGGAAGTCTCCTAATGGTGCCACCTGGATCAGTCGAATGGTCTTTCTTTGGATGCTACTTCATTGGACTGCTGCGAGAGACCCCTATGGAGGATGTGGATGAGGGTGTGACGGGGGTTAAAGGCGTCATTACTGTGGAGGTGATGGAGAAGAAATGGGAGCTGTGACATTAGCTGAGGAATGCTACATGATCTGAATAGGACATAGGAGGAAGGGGCATGGAGTGCGGGAGTACAGGAGGAGGTGACTAGGAATGAGAGGGACACATGGTAGGAGACGATAGGACAACTAGATGAGGAGGTGCCATGTGGATGGAGAGAGTGAAGTTGGATAGATGACAGGGGAAGAGGGAGGTAGTAGGTGGAGAACAGGTGGCAATGGGGAGGACGATACCAAAGGTGACACGTCAGGCAAGGGGCCCCATAATAATAACACATCAATTCCAGACCCCCCCCCGATTAAAGGCAAAAATTCAAGGGGGGTCCGGAATGAAGCCTCAGCCGTTGATTTAGGTGCCTCGATCCTGGCCCCTAGAGAGTTGTGTGCTCAATTCCAGACCCCCCCCTCCTCTTAAAGGTAGAATGGCGGGGGGCCTCTGGAATCCGCTCCTGACCGTAGATCTGAGCGCGTAGATCTTGGCTGCCCAGACCCATACTCCCTTTAAGTCTAATGCAATCAAGTTTCATCGATCGATGGATGACTGAGATGACTTCGGTGTTTTCACTATGAAAATCTCGAAAGGCCCCACCTATGACTCAGATATGCGCCATGTGTCCTTTAGATAAATGGTCCCGATGAAATTTGATGTTAGAAGAGGGTTGCCTCCGTTATCAGGCTCGCTTGATGTGACCAGGTGCTAGGACCATGGGCTTAGCTTCAAAGGCACTTATCAGTGTTTCGGGGTTCAAAGTTTTGAGATGTAAAATGACGAGGAGCTCTTACCCCTTGAATCCTCGAATGCTGACATGACACGATCACACACCATGTGTCCTTTTGGATGGATAGTCAAGATTCTTCATGAATGTATATGGACACTACCCATCGTGCTAATCTCGGCGCAACTCCGCTAACCGCAATTTCCCATTGACCATCGATCTGCTCCTATGGACGAATCTGGGCCGTTGACAACATAATTTCTCCCACTCACTTGATTTTTAGCCTGAAATGGGGCTTTACGTGCTACGCTTGGGCGTTCTTCATGCAACCTGCAGACCTGGATGCTCTCAAGCACATGACAAGAATTGTTGCTAACATTAGGCTCCATGGGGGATAGAGTCGTCCCTGTGATGCTCTAAGAACTCATTCCGCAGCTTCAGTGCCTTGTTATTGGGATATGGAGTCAGGATCAAAACATCCCACTGCTGAAAATACAGGTCGAAAAAGTAAAAGGAAAACAAAACAAGATACATGCTCAAAATAGCTTATTTATATACAATCCTAAACTAGTAAAACACTTTACATGGGGTTAGGTGTAAGCATATTTCCACCATAGCCATTAAAGAAACTTCCTGGATAGAAGCTCCTTCCTTCTGTCAATGATCATCAACAGATGGTGTAATCGTGACAGTAGAACGGTTGCACTCTTCAAATCCTCTTTACAGGCTATAGTTGAGATGAAATAGGGCGGCTCCAAGGCATAAAGGACATGCCACTCCATGTATTCTCCGATAGGGTCATAGAATGAGTGACGAATTTCAGAAAATTGGTGACAGGCAACCTCCTCTTCTATAGAGTTGTTCACATGTGGTTGAATATCTTTGAAAAGCACAGGTGAGTGGTCAACTGATGTAGGCTCATTGATCTCAGGTGGTAGCTGCTCGGTGACTGGCTCTGAAATGAAATATGTGCTCAGCTGTTGCTCTGGTTCCTTTTCCTCTTCTCGGCTCTTCCCCGGGTCACATTCATATTCATCATAAATAGGGACCATGGGGTGGTTCTGCTTGCTGATTGGCTCTTCAGTATCTTTATAGTGATCAAATGTAGGATAATCTTGCTGCTCATCATCACTATAATATACATCAAAAAGGGGTTGTCCTTCATTGATATGATCCTCCTCCAGAACAATGATCCTGTCAAAACTTTCTGTTTCAGGGACAGTGGGACTTGCTGCTTCTGGCTACTTATACATAATCCTTTTCTCCTTAATCCCAGGTAAAAATATATCATGAAAATCCCCCTGGGGGGAAAAAAAAAGAATCCTCTTTCACAACTAACCCCTCTTTTAAAAAGAAATGGTTTTCGTCATCATGAGAAGAGTTGTTAGGAACATCTGCTTCAACTTGATATCCAGGTGAGTCATCTACCATGGACTGCATTTGATCTATAAACTCACAATTTCCACAAGAGGCATGTTGATCGTTATGAATATCTAAGAGAATAGAGGCATTTGATATAATGTCAAATGCTTCCGTTCTAGGGGTAACACAATTAATATCATTCAACACCTCTATATTTTCCTAGCAAATGCTTTCCTCCACAATAAAAGCTTTATCATGGACCTGGTCTTCAGGGCCAGCAGAGGCTTCATGAAGCGAAGAAAACTCCTCACAACAGTTTTCAAACAAACAATCAGCTGGATAGTAGTCTTTACAAAATGAAGTGAAAGTTGTATGAAAACCTGTTAAAGAGCAGATTCTCATAGTGGGAAGAGATCGACACCATTCAAGAGAAGCTCCCTTCAATGAATACCTGAAGAGCTTAATCTGGACATCTTCATGCATAATATTAAGTCGATGAATAACCTCATGAAAGTCCATTAAATGCTCAGCTGGTACCTCCCAACTCTTTGCGTGAAATTCAGGGAAGAAATTTTCCCATATGTCTTTATCAGGAAGTGCATTAGGAAAACCAACTATCTGAGAAAAGTCATAGAAAGCAAACCTTTGAGCCAAAATTTTCTTTATATCAAACCAGTGGAGTCACCAATCGATCCTCGAATCATGGAGTTTCCAGGTGAAACATGTGTAGCTTCAAATGTGCCTGGTCCTTGTTCACCATCAAAGGCCAGATCTTAACGTTGTTGTTACCCCAGGAAGCTTCTCAGGCTGAGAAAGAAGCTGCTGAGACCTTCTCGAGAAAGCTCCTTAGGGTCAACTTTCAAGTGTGCTAACAGTAGCCACAGTTGAAACAGTGATGTGGGAACAATGGAATCGCCACAGTGGAGTCGTCGGGTGCACAGTAGCAATCTTTAAGGGCTCTGATGTTTGATGCACCTTCAAAATCAGAGGCTCAATGTCGTTCTACCCAGGGAAAATCTTCAACTTCATCCCCGATAATGGCGCTAGAAATGTTAGCATCAGAAGTCACTCCTGGACTGCTTGCAGGAGTAGATCCTGACACCCATCAGTTTTATGTCACGATGGTTTTGAATGAGTGATCTAATGGATAAAGACTCAAGAAGGTAAAACTTTAACTCAGGAAACCAGGCCTAGTATATAGATAGAAAGGGAGGTCTTGATCCAACTTCTGTCAGTAAATGATTAAAGGGTGGTAGATGGAAGACTTGTGGGAAGGGTGAGCAAGACTGCTACGGGCAACAGGCCTTCGAAATCTTGAGGAAGAAAAACTCAAAAGCCAAGATCCTCTTGGTCCAAAGTTTCAAGGAGCTGAGGGGTGACTAGACGAGATCCTCCAATTCCAAGTCATTCAGCGCTAAGAAAATCACAGGAATCGATTAGAAACAATGCAACTGTTACAGTGATCCAACCTACATCATCCTATAACAACTACAACTCGACTGGATCCTCCAATTCTGAGTGGTTCTAGCATAGTATACAAAGAGATGGAAGAGAAACTGACATCCATAAAGTAAGAAGTCTCAAATGCCTTATACATTAACCAGAGCGACCAGCGCTTCATCAAAACTTACAGAACAGGAGCTTCGCTCTACCATTGATGCTTACCAAAATGGCGAAAACGCCTTCATATACTCAAAACAACAACATCAACAAAAACAAGATGTTGTATTAAAAACATTACGTCTGCATGTCTTCTGACAGTCTGCGCATGCAGACTTTGGACGATCGTGTGCCTATGACAGACGCCATCAGATTTCAGACTGTCCTACTACAGGTGAGTCGACGTGAATTGGTCCTTTTCCAGACCTTCCTCTTTATGGTGGAAATGATGCTCAACCACCATCAACAACTGCCATAACTGCATTCTTGGGACTGGGGACGTCCTCGGTCAACTCTGCCTTCTGGGACGTGGAGGTCTCCTAATGGTGCCACCTGTATTAGCTGAACGGTCTTTCTTTGGATGCTACTTCACTGGACTACTATGAGAGACCCCTATGGAGGATGTGGACGAGGGTGTGATGGGGGTTAAAGGCATCAATATTGTGGAGGTGATGGAGAAGAAATGGGAGCTATGACATTAGCTGAGGAATGCCACGCGGTCTGAATAGGACAGAGGAGGAAGGAGCATGGAGTGCGGGAGTACAGGAGGAGGTGACTAGGAATGAGAGGGACACATGGCAGGAGACGAGAGGATGACTAGTTGAGGAGGTGCCATGTGGATGGAGAGAGGGAAGTTGGATAGATGACAGGGGAAGAGGGAGGCTGTAGGTGGAGAACAGGTGGCAACGGGGAGGACTATACTAAAGGTGACATGTCAGGAAAGGGACCCCATAATAATAACACATCAATTCCGGACCCCCCCCCCCCAATTAAAGGCATAAAGTCAAGGGGGGTCCAGAATGAAGCCTCAGCCGTTGATTTAGGCACCTCGATCTTGGCCGCTAGAGAGCTGTGTGCTCAATTCCAGACCCCCCCCTCCACTTAAAGGTAGAATGGTGGGGGGGCTCTGGAATCTGCTCCTGACCGTAGATCTGAGCACGCAGATCCTGGCCGCCCAGACCCATACCCCCTTTAAGTCTAATGCACCCGAGTTTCATCAATGGATGGACAACTGAGATGACTTCGGTGTTTTCACTATGAAAATCCCGAAAGGCCCCACCTGTGACTCAAATATGCACTGTGTGTCCTTCAGATGAACGGTCCCGATGAAATTTGATGTTAGAAGTGGGTTGCCTCCGTTATCAGGCTCGCTTGATGTGACCGGGTGCTAGGACCATGGGATTAGCTTCAAAGGCGCTTATCGACGTTTCGGGGTTTGAGGTTTTGAGATGTAAATTGACGAGGAGCTCTTACCCCTCGAATCCCCGAATGCCGACATGACACGATCGCACACCACGTGTCCTTTTGGATGGACGGTCGAGATTCTTCATGAATGTATATGGACGCTACCCATCGTGCTAATCCCGGTGCAACTCCACTAACCGTGATTTCCCGCCGACCATCGATCTGCTCCTATTGATGAATCTGGGCCGTTGACAACATAATTTCACCCACTCACTTGATTTTTAGCCTGAAATGGGGCTTTACGTGCTACGCTTGGGCGTTCTTCATGCAACCTACAGACCTGGCTTCTCTCGAGCACATGACAAGAATTGTCGCTAACACAATGCACCCTCTTCAAGATTCAGTTTTAGTATTGCAGCTACTACAAAATTAGGGTTTTTTCATAATCCCTAAGTGTGATGTTTTCCTTTTTTGAGGAGGAAGTTGGAGAAAGTAACCACACCTAGGAACTCACCCTAGGAGGGCACATCTAGTCCTTGGATCATAATTATGAAATTTGAAGTTTGAAAAATTAGGGGTTCCTCATAAAACCCTAAGTTGCAGTTGCAGTTAAAGTACCAGTACCAGTTGCAGTTGCAATATCAGTTGTAGTATCAGCTGTAGTTGTAGTGACAGTTCCTTCATGCCAGTTGTAATACCAGTTGCAGTACCAGTTGCAGTGGCAACACCAACTGTAGTATCAGTTGCAGTGAAATTTTTTGTGAAGTGTTGGGACTTATTTTTATTTTCCTAGTGCACCTTACCCTATCAAATCTCCAACTACCTTCAGATTACAAGTTGCAACACCCTTGAAGTTTTAAAGGTTTTTTATTKMTTTTCRTTGCTACCATATGGYDCCACKRCCTAYYRATACTKTCATAGGTATGTATTTACATATRTTCAAAYTGTATCATTATTCTAAAGGGTATTTKCARGAGAAAGGATATTTYKTCTAAACAAMAATCGTAGATCCAKAAGGATCTCAGATCCAACACATTCAGAGGAACAATGCACCCCRGGTTTGATTACTTTGATATGCCTCTACTTGTTATGGAATTATTGTAATCTTATGAATATCCAGGTTGCATTTTGATCTGTTGAAGTTATCATACTAACCATTGGTCAAAATTAAAGTTAAAGTATTATATTTGATTAAAGTTGAGATTATAGAGTTTATTCCCTAACTCATTTTTCTGTCAAGAAAGCATATTATCTTAGTACAGACGACAAGTTCAAGAAAATACTTGTCATATTGAGTGAAGGAGACTCAGAAGAAAAACAACAAACTCATTCTTGAGGAAAAGACTCCAGGTTCCAGGTTTGATTGATTAAATTTATAAGATTCAAATTTACACATATCAAGTTTTATAATTGCTAAACACTATAGTTGTGATAGCCATCTTTGAAAAGTTTTATTATTAAATACTTGGTAGCATGTGAGCACTATTGAGATAAATTATTATTGTAATCATTTACTAGATATAACTAACATCTCCTCAAGGAGAAACTTCTTGTTTTGTTTCCAGGCTACCATGGAGGAATGATTGATCACAACACTAGAAGAGTGTTTCTCTCATTCCTTATTATTGTATTTCTTAATTTTTACCCTTGCTTCAGGGAGGTTACAAGTGATAGATCTAAATGAGCTACTATAAGGATTGTTCTCGCTATTGTTTTATTATTATTATAAAGAGTATTATTCTTGTCTATTGGTTCTCCCTTGTTGTTCTTGTTCCGGGCAGGTCATAGGTGATAACCCTGAGGAAGCTATAGTGACGATTGTGGGAGGCAACATATTAGATGAGACATGGAGAAAACTTTCCAAGTTGTATACATGACCATATAGATCCATGTACCAAATAAGATGAAGAAGAAGTTACTTTTGAGATACATAGTATCTCATATGGAGATTGATTGTAAGGAGGAGAAGGCTCCAAGGATGACTGAACATTAGAATATAACTCACAGTAGATTTAGTCAATAGATAATGAAGCCACCTTGACATGAAGAAAAAATTGTTTGAAGTCTGACTCAAATTTTCATATTAATACTTGGTATTCAACACCAAGTATATCCTACAGAGACTATGAAGTTATTGTAGACTCAGAAGAAATCAAGACTCAAAGTAAAGAAAGGATTAGATGGGAAAAAGAGACATCTTCCAGGATTGAAAGACAAATTCCATGAGTTGAGAAGACTAGATAGTAGCTTCAAAGACCTCTAGGAGACATGAAATATCCTGAGAAGATTCCCGTGTTTCAGTGACAGAGGAGGAAACCAGTCAGAAGGATTGAGATATAGATTTTTCCTTGAGACCAGAAGGGAAGTCAATGGTGACTTCCAAGATTGATCTAACAGATCAAGCATGTTGCATATAACAGTATAAATATGTACAAAGATTGATTTGTGTCCAAAGGATTCTCCCAGTAAGAGGGAGAATACTATGATGAGACACTTGCTCCAGTTGTTGCACCCTTTTTGTCACCTTGGTGAGCAAATAAGAGGTGGTTTCATGCCCAGTTGGGTCTTGCTGAGCATGATAGCTGTAGAGGAAAGAGTTAGAGAAAGAAAAACAAAACTATAAGCAAGAATTAAACTAATAAAAATAAAAATTATAAGCATATGGATATAGATATAACAAACACAAAAAGACCAATATCACCAATGTTTTTAGGCTGATCTATTGATGAAATCAAAGCACCAAGAAGAAAGGGGACTATGAGTCCCTTCTTCCTCCAAGGGAAGGCTCTTGGACCCTCACAAACTTACTCTCCTTACAACAAGAAAAATGAAAATGGTGATGAAAGAGCTCCTTTGCAAATCCACTCAATGGAGAGGTGGATTGCTCAATGAAATGGTGCCAAAGTGATATTGTCAAGGATGGAGTCCTTAAAACAATATAGGAAGTATAACATTACATGAAATTCCTTGAGAAAATGAGGTTTCTTCATGGCTTTTTATAGCATTGCATTGGGTTATTGTGTAACTCCTTTGTAGTGTGAAAAGAGGCTCTTTAGGGCATTATAAGGTCTTTGACTAGCCCACCATTCGGATCCAGCCCAGATTTGGAAGTCAAATCAGCTTGGGAGCTGAACCCTAAGTGGTTGGGAGTCTGACCACATTCATAAATGCACCGTTTAGCAGGTGCATGGATTTTTGCGCTAACAACCGCGCATCGTGCGCATATGCGCGCATTATACGTTCCTGTTCTGCGCACATGTGCATGCACCCAACTTCTGTAAAGCTCTCTTCAATTTTTCACTACTTTGTATAGTTTTTGACCTTTTTGGAATGTTGTGAAATTAATTCAGTGCCATGAATGACTTCATTACTGTTTGACGATGCTGAGTTCTTGTCACCATGTGCGGACGAAATTTTAGTGATAACAGATGCCCCCTGATGGATGAGGTTAGGAGCATACGTATAGCCAAAATCCATCAATGTTTCTTCTACTGAGAATGTTGTTGTAAGATAGAGAAATAGTGGGATCATTCAGAGTGATCTGTTTGGAGAAAAAAGGAACCGGTAGGACTCAACCTTCTATGAGGTGCGCAAAATAGAAAATTGTGTACAAACGAGGCGGGCATGCCCCATGCTCGTGCTATGTAACTCTGAGAAAAGATGACTGAAGTGTTGGTGTAGACAAATGCAGCGCCCTCGGGGGTGGTGATGATAAAGGCAGAAGACAATTCTGCAAAGGAACATACTCTGAATAATAGGCAATGATCGCGGGAAATAAGTATCGGTGATGATGCAGGCATTGTGGCCCTACCAAGTTCAGAGGTCTTCGGAAAATGATAAAAATAACTGCAATAGTCGCAAAGTAAGACCCACCATAACATGAGAAAGTGTTGGCATTGAATGTTATGGGGGCCAATGACAGCAGGGAGAAATGGTGTTTCACCCTATGCCATCTGAGATCTCTCATTGAATGGGGAATGAGAATCAAGATACTATCGCCCTTCTGAAAAATTGTGCTGATGTCGACAAAAGGGGAACGTGACTCCCAAAAGCAAAGGGCTTCATGGAATCTACTGAGGTGAGGAAGTGGTAGAGGTACATTAAGTGAAGAAGTGGGAAGACTCAAGATTTACCCTTGGTTGGAGGATGTATGAGATAAAAAGTGGTCGCAACCGTGTAACAAGGTCGAGTGTCAGGGGGACGACAAGACCGGTGATAAGTTGTGGCAGAGGCGGGACAAGGTGAACAAATTCAGAGGGTAGAGGTAAGTGAATTGTGGAGTACTCTGAAGATATGGACGATGCCGGAAAGGGTAGATGATAAGTAATGCTCCAACCAAGGGTGACATGGGTTGTGCATGGCCAAAAGGAAGCAAGTCACCAACGATGACGACAAAAGAAAATGTAATGACTGGAAATAAAGGCGTTTGTACAATAAATAACGAATAATTTGGGGAGAAATGTACAAATGCAGAAATGGGTGCCCTAGTGTGATATGGGTGGCCCACGTAGGGCATAATGTGCTTGGAAGACTGATGAAGTGTGGGGACCCCATTGGTGAGTTTCTTTATGAGGTAGGTGGAATGAGGGTAGGTTCGCAGATGGGCAAACTGATTGTGGATGAAATGGAGGGTTCATGATACTACAGAGGTGCAGGTAAAAAAATAGAACCATAAAGAGATAATCTGGGAGTCCGTGTGGGAAAGCTAGCAAAATGAGGAGAAGGAGTATGTGGATGATTCATGTCATGATTAAAGACTATCGGGACTCCCATCCCTAAAGGGTAATGAAAAACAACATGAGTGTCAAAAAGTGGAAAAAGGTGCTATGAATGGGACAACTCATGTGGGTAAGAATGCTACCGGGTAACAGTATCAAAGGTGCAAATGGAGGCATGGGTACTGCAGAGCCGAGAATGAGGACCCTAAAGGCCAATATCAGAGGGTGTGACTGGAAATGTAAATACAGCGGGAGAGACTACATGCCAGTGCTGAGTATATACCTGAAGGGATTATGTCGATGAATGATAAGCAAGTACCTGCACACATCACAACCAAATACCCAAAGTGAACAATATCTTAAGAGAATCAAAGATATGAGCATGTATTTGACAAATGTGACTATGCGCATGCGTACCTGACCGTGGTATGAAAAAAAGGTGCCCCAGGGGCTCAGGATAAAAAGTGACCCAGGGACTGTTGTGATGTAGGTGAGGGGATGTTGATCCCGTGGCTGAAGACGGTTTGAAAAACGGACACCTCGGACTCCTAGAATGGTAAGTGGAAGTTTGGCAAAAGGCCTATATATAGCTGTAGGGCCCACCTTGCCACCTCATTTGTACCTTCTGCAATAGTGACTGGACGAGCAATTTTCAGAGGAGATTTGGAGATTCGGGGAGGAAGAGGCATCCGATTGATGATCTGCGAGTATCAGGTTAGTGGTCTGATCATCCTGCATAGAAATAGGTTTTCAATTTTTGGGTAGGGTTTGTACGGAGGGTCGTACAGGGGTATTTAGGGGGTGTGGACCTCACATGCATGGGCGACTCGGTGATAGGCGCACACACGTGCGCGCCTGTACACTGAATATACACGCATGTGTGTGCGTGAGAGAGAATTTAAGGCGTGCCCAAGGGCACGCCTGTGAGTTGAATAGGTGCGCATTTGTGCGCGCCTGTGGGTTTGACAGGCGCGCATCAGTGCGCGCCTGTATGGTGAACAAGCGTGCGTAAGGGCGCGCTTGTGAAGAAAATAGGTGTGCACTGATGCGCACCTGTGCAATGTAAAGGCACGCATAGATGCGCATCTGTTTAATGAACAGGCGTGCATGTGTGCACGCCTGTGGGTAACAAAAACCACACCTGGGAGGCAAGGTTTGAAGGGTAAAAAATGAGTCTTTTTTATGCTATTGATAGTTTCTTGAGCTGATATAGGACTCTGTGTTGTCTGCAGGTGGACCATGGTGATGATGCCAGTGCGGTGGCGAGAGAGAGACTGGGCCCAGTTGAGAGACGCCGTGGCCATTGAGGGCCCTGGCGTGCGTGTGACTTTGGCAACCTGTGGGTTGCTAAAGTTCTTTGAGTGCCCGTTGATACGGGCACAAGAGTATTTATTGCAGTTCCTGATCCAGATGTGGAGTCTGGAGCTGCACTGCTTCCTCGTGTGAAGAGAGTAGATCCCCTTCACTGTGGTGGAGGATATTTATTTTCTGACTGGGCTCCCCTTTCGGGGAACGCCCCTACTGGCAAAGCCTGTGTTGCCTAGGGATATAGCCCTTGTTACGATTGGCCAACGATACTGCTCAGGTCGGGACTTTATGTCTGGGACTGTGGTGAGCATCAAGGCTATAGACTCCCTAGCAGATCATTGCATAGCGACGATGATTGTGCGTATATATGGGTCACTTGCAACCCAGTGGATTAGTGGTGGCCAGCTGTTGGTGCTAGAGAGAGTGTTGGCTGGAGAGCAGTTCGCTTGGGGACTGATGCTTCATGCTAGGATGGTGGCATAGTTGGACCATTGTCGGTCTACTGATGGAGGAGAGTTTTCTTTCGGGTCCATCCTAATGGCCTGGTTTTTGGAGAGGGTGTCGATGTTGCGCCCGAGGGTTTTACTGGAGATGCCGGGGGCACGTGAGCCGCGGTTGAGGCGGTGGTCGACAGTTTTTCTTTGTCACGACGGTGGTGAAGGTGGCCACTTCTTTTCGGCAGAGGTGGCACAGATACGGCGAAAGATGCCACAGGTAGTACTTCGGTACCCCTATGCTGGGGTGGACTTCCAGGGTGACCCGGACATGGTGTTACCTCCAGGGGAGGTTTTTGACCATCGAGGTATGTGTAGTATTGTGCATGTTTTGGTTTATGTTATTTTTTGAGATATTAGTCCATATGTATATGATATAGATGCTGATATTATCTGTTGTTGTTGTTTTGTGCATGTGCAGATGTGGCACCTCACGGGCGCGAGGTGGAGATGCAGAGAGCGTTGGCTCGTCGAGAGCCAGAGAGACAACCGCAGGGAGAGAGACGTCGGTGGGAGGATGCTGCAGGGAAACTTGTTGAGCCTGAGAGGGCAGCAAGGAGGCATCGGTTTGATGACTCTGGTGCGGGGCCATCACACGCTCCTCCGGCAGCAGCCGGAGTGGATTATGATGACATACGCCATCATCTAGAGACAGTTTTGTAGGATGTGCCTAAGGGCATGTGGAGACACATCCAGGATGAGAGTTTCCTGGAGCAGTGTGTAGGGGTACCGCCACCATGGCAGGCCATAGTGCGGCGAGAAGCAGTGCTTGCTGCGATGACGAGTGGATGCCTGCCGCCGGGGCAGGAGGGTCCTGTGGGTGGTCCACCACCGCCTGGGGCAGGTGGTGGTGGGCCACCACCGTCTGAGGGAGGGGTAGGTGGTGGCGCGATAGAGGCACCATGAGTGGTGCATGATGTATATATTTTTGTTGTATATAGGCTGGTGAGCCTGTTTTTGTACCGAGGTGTTGCATTGGCCTGGGGATACATGTATTTTTTGTATGTAAACATTCGGATGGTCTGATGGGATTTATATATATATGAGTATACATTTTTGAGATCCTGATGTTGTCTACATGTTTTTGCTGATGTTTTTGATGATGTCTATTCTATATATATGATGTGACAGGATTTTGTGGGATGTTTATGTATGTGTAGCTTGATGTGATATATGCCAATCTAAGACCATGTTGGATATTTTATCTGTTGTTTGATTCAATTGTCTTGGGATATGTGTAAATGTAATGGAATCAAAATGTCGAGATAACAGTCTAACCTGCAGGTATTTGTGAAAGAGGCATGGATCGCGTACACGGTACACATTGTTGAGCTGGAGAACGACTAGTTGAGAGTCGAGGAAGACGCTAAGGTGACGAATATGATGATGCTGGGCGTCAGCTAGGAGGCCAATGACAACAGTGTATTCGGCTTGGTTGTTGGTTGTTGGCCCCAAACATATGCCGCCTGAATGGAGCATTTCATGTGAGGGGGTGTAGAGAGCCCAAGCAGCCGAAGCGAGATTTTGTGTCCAACGGTTGGCGTCGTCGGGGTAACCAATGTGGTAGGCTGGTGGAGGAAGCATCTGTCACTAGCACAAAGGATAGTTTAGACGAGAGGGGAGGAGAAAAATATTAAAAATGCTAGAAAAAGAAACAACCTAAAGTAGAATGACTACGTTTAAGCATAAAATTTCTTGAGATATAACCCATTGACGGGTTCCTTGAGAGAGAGGTCTTCGGGGGAGGCCAAGATGTATGCGCCTTTGGTGAGGCAATGTTGGATGATGTAAGGGCCATGCCAAAGTGATTCGAATTTTTCGTGGCCAAAGGTATCATGAGCGATATCATAAGCCAAGATGAGGTCGCCTTCGCGGAATGATAGAAGGTTGACATGGCGATCAAAGGTAGCCTTGGATCATTTTTTAGTTGCCTCATTGTTCTGTAAGGAAGATCGACAATCTTCATCCAGAGATTCCAAGCTCAGCAAGCACTGCTCCATTGGAGCTGTGTCAGGTAATAGCTCAATTGCGGTGCGTAAGGTGGGAATTTCGCACTCGATGGGAAGAGTTGCCTCGACCCCATGGACTAAATGGAATGGTGTGATGCCAATTGGTTTTATGTTTATTAACTGTGCACTGTAACATGGTATTGAGGACTTTGTTCACTGCCTCGACCTGTCTGTTTGACTTAGGGTAATATGGTGAGGCAAAATCGTGAGAGAAGCCTAACCGAGATGAGAGTTCGACGAAGATCTCATTCTCGAAGTGTTTCCCACGGTCGGAAATGAGTTGGAGTGGTACTCCAAAACGGGATATGACGTGATTAAAGAAAAAATGCGTTGCAGTGTCAGCGGTGTTGTTGAAAGTGGGCATAGCTTCGGCCCATTTGGTGAAGTAATCAACGGTGACAA
>JZKD02S1872654.1:25967-57212 GCA_000966675.3 Picea glauca
GGGGGGGGGGGGGGAACACTCGAGTAGACTATGACCTACATGATACTAAGTCAACATCAAAATTCATTGTAAATAAATATTTCTTTTGTATGCAAGTATGCTCTCAATTTATCTATATTTATGTGTGTAATCCAAGGTGTAGAAGAAACTCTAGAAATAAAACAATAATGAATATTTGGGAACCCCTTAGCTTAGGCAATGTTGGGAGATTCGTTGAGATAAATGATTCCTTACTTTCTAGATACCTTCACTGCTTTGTGTATCTTCTCTCTAAACATGAAAAGCCATGGATTTTCACTCAATTCAATATAATGTTAGATTATTTTTTTAAATGATCACTATAGTGCTACAAGCCTGAGATTTAATTAGTAGGAAAGTGAAAAAATTATTATTAGCATAGATAATAATTACGGTGTTTTGAGTACATGACCCATCTAATAACAAATTCAATAAATGATTATTACACAAATATCATTATCAAGTGTCATTATCTCTAAAGGTGGTAAAAGTTATAGACATTTATTGTAAATTCTCCACTTTTCACAATTGCAAAAGCTAATCATGTTAAACATTCCAAGATGTAAAATGTAACCTTCTAGTGGCAAATGTCAATAATAAATGAAAATGATTAACCATAAAGATTACAACTTTTTTCCAAAGAAAAAATTCACTTTATATTTATATAGCAAATATAAACTGGTCTTTACAAAACGTTTCCATACATCTAGGACTCCAAATCAGTACCCATGGAACTATATTCACCAAGGTAAACAATATGATTGTTGTTCCCCAATACAAAGCAAGTAACCACGACAAAAATCTAATATTCCAAGAAGCAGCTAAAATATATCTCATCAGATACATCATGGTCTATCTAAACATCTAACAAGTCATAACATAGGCAGACAAAATGAAAGATATAATAGTACCCTGTCCAACATATAGAAAACATTGAGCAAACAAAAACTCAAAAGAAAATTGAGTATCTAGTAAAGGTCGAGTGATAATTGAGGACCCTCATGTTCCTCAAGACATTGATAATAGTAGATCTTCCCAAGATCCTTGAGTAATGCCTGCTTGGAGAGATTGTTCACCACTTCATTATCTTCTCTATAAACATGGGCAAAAGTGATAGAATGGAAAAGATCGATTAATCTCCTTAGTTTGTGTTTCCAACAATCCAACGAAACAACCTCTAGGCGACCTTTATCCCTCAACCAGTCTATGATGACCTTGGAGTCACCTTGAACATGAATAATGGGAATGGAAAGCCGGAAAGCTAAGGTGAGAAGTGCCCAAGCTCCCAACAATTTTTCTCTAGTATTCATCCCCTGCCCACAGTTGAGTAATCATTTGTAGCAGCACTGCTCATTTAACTTAATGATGCCTCCTGCTCCACTTTTTTGACCCGAGGACGTCACCGCCCCATCAAACCAACCAGTCGTCCCACCCATTGATTGGCAGATTCACCCCTTTCTCCGAATAACAGTTATCGACTTCTTGATGTGGTCCTTCATACCAGCTAATACCCGGTGCACCACACTCTGAACAGTTGGGTGATGATCTTCAAAAATCGTTGTGTTCCTTTCCTGTTGTATAAACCAGTAGGTATATGCCGGCAGTGTTGGAAAAAAAAAGTTTTGTTTATACCATACATTTAAATAGTCCACTAATTAGTTACTTGTCCAAGTGCCCAATAAATTTTTATGTATCAATATCTTCCCCCATACAGCCGATGTAAAATCGCAATCAACCAGCAAGTGTTGTGTGTTATCACAATCCTTTTTGCAGAGGATACAATAGCTAGGACCTATGAATCCTCTTCGTTGAAGAACATCCCATGAAAGAATTATATTCTCAACCGCCAGCCAGATAAAGATTTTGATTTTTAAGGGACAATCCCAGGACCAAAGTGCCTTTCTCCAGCCGCGGATAGTGTGACCCCACTTCAATTTTTCCACTGCCAAATACACATTTTTAACCGAGATAATTCTTGTCTGGTCTCCACCCATCCAAATCAAAGCATCTGGTCTATCTTGAAGGAGAATCTCGTAATTATTACGACCACATATGAAAGTTTGCCATTCAACAAGTAAGGGCCCCACTAGGTTCAATGTCTCTCCAGAGAGCCAGTTTGTTGCTACCATACCCACTCATGGATCCTCAATATCCTGGTGTAGATAGTATACTCCTTTCCGATTTAAAGCTTGAATAAGCTCTTCAAACAATATGGCTGATAGCCCCATACCCAGGATGCAGTCCCTACCAATCAATATGGAGTGACGCAATCCTGGCCTCCATGTTATCCAATGCATAAGGATGTGAAAAGATTTTAATAAATAAGACCAGGACTGTGATCCCTTAATCATTGATGTGTTGACAGTACAAAACCATCTCTCCACTGATACGAAAGGTAGATATTTTGATTTTAAAACTCGGTGCCATAACCTATCTTGCATCAAATCCCTCTAAAGGGTATTGGCTGTCATTGCTATGTTGAAACAGAGTAGGTTCCTCAATCCCCAACCCCCAAAAAGTTTTGGGCGGGAAATATAGTTCCAGTTGCAAAGATGAAAGCTCTTTTTCTTCTTGCATCACGTCCAAAGGAAGCCAAAAATAAGTTGTCAGATCCTTTGTAGGATCATAGCTGGTATGTTCGACAAGGCCAACCAATACACCGGTTGACTCTCAAGGACAGTTTTGATCAACACTAAATGTCCCCCAATAGACAGCCACCGATTGCACCAGTGTCTAATCCTCTTTTCGTATTTTTCTAACGGCCAAAGCCAATCATCAGTTTTGTACCTGCCCATCTTCAGAAAATATCCAAGATACCTAAACCCTTCCGACATATCCTAAAATTGATAATGATAATAGGATTTTAAAACATCAAGAACTTGTTGACTAACACTGAACTGTAAGAAGGTGGATTTTTGTGCATTAACTTGAAGGACGAATGCATTGCAAAACAAAGTCAAAACTTTGTTAATCTCCTTCCATTCCTCAATGGAATCTTTTGTCATGATTAGAACATCATCTGCAAACAATAGATGTAAGATCTTTATACACCTCGACACTTTGATACCAGTCAGCAGTCCTTCCTCTTGCCTTCTCTTAAGTGCCAGGCAACTTACAACATGTGCGCTTGTGAATGTTAATAAATAAATAAGTGTAAGTGAATGTTTATAAATAAATAAGTGTAATTCGTTGTAAAACTCAAAGGCTAAAATGTTTCTAAATTAACTCTCACCCATATTCCTAAAATTATAATAGACATTATTTACCACATACACCTTAAAATATATGCAATGGCCCTCTTACTAACAAGGTTTCTAAATTAACCCTCACCCATATTCCTAAAATTATAATAGACATTATTTACCACATGCACCTTAAAATATATGCAGTGGCCCTCTTACTAACATACATACTAATTAGTTGATTACAAGATGGATAAGACTTCTCCCTCCTTCTCAATGATACATTCTTTTTATATGAGAGAGATAATAAATATATAAAAATAAATAATAAAAAATAAATCTAATAATAAACCATAACATCATAAAATAATTTCTACCAGTTTAAAACTTCTCCCCTCCCCTCTTGAAACAAGATACCAATCTAAAATACTCACTTTTTCAATAACCTCTCACTTCATTCTAACTAACAAAATCTACATTAAAAACACTCAAATTGTAAAAAAAACACTTAAACCTATTTAAAGACCATGAAAACTCTTAAAGTTATCACCGCTCACACTTCCATGCATCTTGATTTTTAAGGTTTTTGTTATCTAAGAGAAAATTGCCATGACATTAATATCTCATTAAAATATACAAATATTAAAATAAAATTTAAAATATACGATTTAATTAAAAATAAATAAATATTCAAAGTACACCAAAACACAATAGAGAAGGAACATTATAATTAGTATGTACAATGTTACGACAAACCAACACAAGGAATGCAATATTCAACGTATGGGAAGGAGTCCATTCTCAGTACCACTCGAACATGCTTTGAATTCAAAATTTTAGTGATTCTTTTCATTGGTTTCTTTCTTGGTTTTTGTAGATTGAAAAATTGTTTGTTAATAAATTTGTAATTTGTAGGATTAGTATGTGATTTAAGAAATTATGATTTAGGAGTTTTTAAACTGTTAAAATTATTTGAGGATTATATTTAGCTTGGATTACATCAATTTCTTAATATGAATAGATTTTAGGTGTCTTGTTTACTATCGTGGAATTTTGAACCCAAATCTCCATACATAACGAAACTCTTCAAAACCAATCACACTAAAGAAATTTGAAAATTTTAACTTGCAAATCCAAATATTATGAAAATTTTTCATTTGAAAATATTATATATGGGACTACAATAAGTTTTTCTTCCAAATAAGGTCACGGTTAGGCACCAAATTAATTGAAAAATGAATGTTTAATTCATTCTACACGTATTTGAATATTGTAATTGTGGAGGTGTTTTATATTAAAATATTTAATTCATTGAATAAGGCCACTTTGGTTTCGTTGAGACCCAGGAGTAATTTTAGGTATAATTCTTTTAAATACGTGATAATTAATGAGTTGAGTATATGGTTTTACTAAGTGTGTATAATGTTGGTTCATTACATTTAAGTGTAATGAGTTGGACAATACAAGCAAGAAGATTGAATTAATGGAGTTTGAGATCAACAATATTTAAACGATGAGATGTTATGTTTAATATCATTTATTTGTATTCAATTGAAAGTTTTGTAGTCAATTGGAAGGTTAAAAGCTCCATTTGAGAGATTGAAGAGAAATGGGTATGATTAATTTTATTGAAATGTTGTTTAGGTTGAAGGTATTATAAATGATGGATTAAAGTCAATTTAAATTTTTTTAAAGCTTTGATTTTAATTATTTTGTTATTTGGGTTTAATTTAGGTATTAAAGTTTTTGTTATTTAGGTTTAATTTAGGTATTGTAGATGATGGGTTCAAATCATAGGATTGTTGTTAAAATCAGTGATTTCAAATATTTTTTCATTTGAGTTTAACTTGAAAATTCAATAAGAAGGATCAAGGAAGAGAAATAGCAACAAATAGATTAGAGATCTAAGAATCCAATCAAACTCGTCATTTTTTGATAGAGCAGAGTTTTTGAGAAAAATCTCTTGGATGCCTCGTGATTAAAAAATTGCTTTGAAACCTATGCCTCATCAATCAAGTACTTGATATTCTCTTTTTTTATGGAATTGTCTTTAAAAGGATATAGCTTGCCATTCTAGCTATGTAGACTTATTTTTGCAAAGTACTTTTTTTTCCATGAAAAAAATGACTCAATTTTATATTAAATATAAAATCATTTTTACAAATTCGGACATTTCTGAATGTGGATTTAAGCTGTCATCGACTACAGCAGTGGCTCATTCCTTGTATACGGTGCAGGCGTTGAGCAAAAAACTCGCCCCAAAATTCTCCGAATCGCCCCATCCTCGAGCCAAATTGAAAACAAGATAACGCTGTCAGGAAAAGAAACGCCCAATCACCTGCTGGAAACTAAGAATTGACAGACGGTTTGGCTGAAGATGGCCTCTGAGGATCAGAAAATGTCCAGAACAGTGGTAGGACTCTCGATCCCATTTTCACTGTGGTAGATCGAGAGTTTCCCAGCCAACTCGGCGAGAGCTCTCTTTGATAGAGCATCCGCTTCTTGATTAAATGATCTAGGGAAGTGCTGACAATTCAAGATTGTGAACCTTTTGGAAAGATCCAGCGTCTTCATTTTCCAGCCCTCTATCTGAACCGAGTGGAGCTCTGTTTTTTTATTGATCCAGTCGATGATAGCGCTTGAATCCCCACGAACCTGTAGATGAGAGATGGACCAAGAAGAGGCTAACAGTAGTGAAACCCAGAGACCCATTAGCTCAGCCTTGGTGTTAGTTCCCGAACCACAATTGAGTAGCCATTTGGTAATTCTCGACCGATGAGTCCTGAAGAAACCCCCAGCCCCGCAGCAAAGTCCAGAAGACTGTGCAGCACCATCAAAGCAAGCAAGGGTGAAACCCTCCGGCAATCTCAGGTCGATATCTTTAATAAGAACAGGTTTAACAGAAGAAGGCTGCCAGCTGAAACAAGAGAGAACTCTGCAGATCACTGCTTTTGGGGATGGAGCCCGGTCTTCGAAAAGTGCAAAATTCCTTTCAATCCAAATGTTCCAGCAGACTTGGACAGCCAGGTTGTTCGGAAGGAGACGATCTTTAAGCTAATTAAAGAAACAATCTGTGACTGTTCTCCCGCTCCAGGTCGAGTGAAGATTCAGGTGAGTGAGCAAGAAGCGCCAAACCTCCCTCGAGAAATCACAGTGTATTAATAAATGATGAATGTCTTCCTGAGCGTGACGGCAGAGGGGGCAGATTCCGGGCCCCTCCCAGCCTCTCCTACGAAGTGAGTCCCAAGTAAGGACTTTGTCTTGGCCGGCAAGCCAGACAAACAATTTTAATTTTAAGGGAACCTTCCAGTTCCAGATCTGACGGAGCCAAGAGGAGATAGACTCAGGGTGAAAATGAGAAAAGAGAGCCACATAAATATTCTTTACCGTGAGGAGACCAGATCCATCCCCACCAGTCCACAGAAGAGAATCAGGATCAGCAGTGAGAGAGATGTCAGCTCTCTTGAGAGCAGTGGAGAAAAGATTCCAATCCGAGGCCCACTTACCATCAAGATTTAAATCGCTGCTCGATAACCAATTGTCCGGCCAAGAGGGATTAGCCGTCAAAGTTCTAACATGTGCAAGGTATAGGTAATTTGAGGAGCGCAGCTTCAGGAGTAAGTCTGAATGGAGGAGCGATTTTTCGTCAAGTCCCACAATCTGGTCACGTCCCAATCTGATATCTGTTCCGGAGCCTGGCTTCCACCTGAGCCAGTGAAGGATGACGGGAGAGGAGGCGATCATTCCCCTCCAGAAAGTGGAGGCTTGACTGAGCTGTAATGAAGGCATACGCAGCCAGTCACAAAGTCTTTTTGTGCCCAGATATTTTGCAGCTACAATCCGGTGCCAGATACTATCGTGATTCAAAGCCCTCCAAAGAGAGCTAGCCAGGAGGGCTATATTAAAAAGTGGTAAATCTCTTAGTCCCCAGCCTCCAGCTCTTTTTGGAGCAGTCAAAGACGCCCAGCTGCTAAGGTGAATTTTTTGTTTTTTACCATGGCCGTTCCAAAGAAAATTGGATGCAAGTCTCCGAAGAATGTTGAGGGTTTTTTTTGGGATTTTTGCCAAAGTCATCCAGAAAACCGCTAAGCTTTCCAGGACCGACTTAACCAGAATAAGTCGACCTCCAATAGAAAGCCATTTGTTACACCAGAAATCGATCTTCCGCTCAAAAAGAATAACCGGCCAGTGCCAATCTTCAGGGGAATACGCTCCTAATTTGAGCTGAAATCCAAGATATTTGAATCCCTCTCCCAGCTCCAAAAAAGTGTATGGCAGCATGGCTTTGAAGCCGATTAAATCATGCTCCGAGATGCCCCAGTGGTAGAAAGAAGATTTAGTGAAATTTATGGACAGTCCTGTAGCAGAGCAGAAAAGTAATAAAGCCTCCTGAATAACAGTCCACTCTAATAGGTTAGATTTGGACATAAGAAGAACGTCATCTACGAACATTAGGTGGACAATTTTGATGAACTTAGTAACTTTAATTCCTGAGATCTTTTGTTCATTGAAGCTCTTTTTAAGTAGGAGACTAAGACTTTCCATGATTAAAATGAAAAGATAGGGGGAGAGAGGGCACCCCTGTCGGAGGCCCCTCTCACTGTTGAAAAAATTCGTGGCCTCACCATTGATAATAACAGCAAAATTGGGACTTGTAACGCAAGCTAGAATCCAGTTTGAAAGTTTTTCACCAAAACCCACAGCATGAAGTACTAGCCTTAAGAAGTCCCAATCAACACAGTCAAATGCTTTTTTGAGATCCAGCTTCAATATCAACGCTTTGATATTTTGTTGTTTGATACTATGGATGCATTCGTGAGCAGCACCGATAGCATCCTGGATTCTTCTGCCCTTTAAGAATCCAAGTTGTTCAGTAGATAGGCTTCTTCCAAGGAAGGGCTTGATTCGATTGGAGATAACCTTTGAAATTAGCTTATAAACGAGGTTACAAAGTGAAATGGGTCGGTAGTCATTGAAGGAGAGCGGAAGTTTGTCTTTTGGAATCAGGACCAGAAATGTAGCATTTAGACTGCCAATGATCTTACCTTTTTGCCGAGAATCCTCCACCATTTGGAGAATATCCGCACCGACCAAATCGAAGAAGTGTAAGAAAAATTCGGAGGTCCAGCCGTCCGGCCCCGGGCTTCGCTCTTTATTAAAGTGGACCAGTATATCTTTAAGTTCTGTAAGTGTTACTGGCTTAAAGAGTTCTGAATTGTCCTCTGAAGTGATGAATTTAGGAAATAAGCTAGCCGTAGATGCTTTTTCAGAGAGGCAGTGTCCATTTGTAGATTTAAATTGGTGTTTAAAATGCTCCACGGATTCAGCCATAATCGCCTCCTGTCCCCGAATTGGATCATCCCCTGCACTGTTTATAGACCAAATATGCTTTTTACACCTGTTGAAGCTCGCCACCTGGTGGAAAAACTTTGTATTTGAGTCACCGAGTTTCAGCCACGTAGCCCGGCTACGCAATCTCCACGCCCTTTCCTCATCCCTCAGGATGGTAGCTCTGTCAAATTCTAAAGACTTAAGTCTCGCTGCCTCCTCCCCGGTTAAAGAAGCCGTTGATGATAAAAGGATGAGATCATAAATCTCTGCCTCCAATTGCAAAAGAAGAGCTTTCCCCGCTTTTTTCTTTTCCAAATACCACGCCTTTGTTTTTGACTTTAGTGCTCTTAGCTTCCAGACCAGTCTCTTCTGTGGGTTGACTTCGGCATAAAAACAATCATCATTCCAGACCCTGTGGACTATATCCGTGTACTCCTCGGAGAGTAGCCAATAATAATTGAATTTGAATGGGGTCGCTCTATGCAAAGCTGGAGGCATAAGTTGCAGAACAATCGGAGCGTGGTCCGAGACATACGGGAACTCCACCCAAGACAAAGGAAAAGTCGAAGTGGACAGGAACGCCTCAGCTACAAGAAAACGATCCAATCTTTTCGAGATAGCCTCACGACCAGAGCGCCCGTTCCTCCAAGTCGGAGCTAGGTTTTGTGGTTTGACATCGATCAAATTATTTGCAGTGAAGAGATCGCTGTAAGTAGAATCTGTAGGGCCGAGCAGGGTTGTCCCTCCCCACTGCTCGTCAGCTGAAAAGGTAATATTTAGATCCCCGCCAAGAACCAGATTTGGAAGTGTGAGCAGTCCACTAACAACCAGTTTTTTCCAGAAAAGAGATCTGTTGGAAACGGGCCCATATACATTTAAGAAATTCACCTCTTGATCAGTAGCTAGGAAGCGTCCAGACAGCAGAATGCCACCCAACGTCATGAATGGTCTCAAGTCAAAAAGCTCCGGGTCCCAGGCCACTAGCAGGCCACCGAAGTTGCCTATGGAACTTGCAGTCGTCGAGACCCAAGATGGACAGAAACGATGAACAAAATCCCTAGAAAGAACATCAGATGAGAGGGTCTCTTGGAGAAGGATGAGATTCGGCTTAGTTTTCTCCAGCAACCTTCGGAAAGAAGCCGCCTTGAGGGGGCCTCCAATCCCTCGTATGTTTAAGGAGAGCACGATCATTATTTTGATCGTGCCAAGGCCTTCATCGCTCTAAGTGCCTGACCATCCTGTGAAGGAAGTGAAGTAGAAGAAGTCTGACTATTCTGGAGCTCCTTTTTCTTCCTGGAGCTACGAGTCTGCAGAGGGGAGAGATGAGTGGCTAAGCCTCTCGACCAAGCAAAGGAAGTTTTTATTTGTTCCGGAGGAATAGCGGAAGAAGAACCCAGTTCAGTGGTTGGAGAAATAAGAACTTTGCCTCTGTACACAGGGAGCTGGGGAAGGATGTTTAGAGGCAAATCGGGTGAATTCAAAGTATTCAAAGAGGTCAGCAGCGTCACTTCATCCTCCTCAATCTGGCTGAAGCCAGGAGGTGACTGAGGGTAAACAGCAGGATGAGAGAGGGAGGGCGCTGGAGCCAAGAGTTCTTCCAAAGGTGGATGATGGGGCTCGGCTTCCAGGGAGGAGGGTTGCTCTGGCAGGGAGGAAATATGAGGCATCGAAGGAGGTAAACCATGAGTCAAGGAGCTTTGAAAAACTGTAGGAAGAGCGAGCTCGACCGATGGCAGGGGGTCTATTTCAATAGAAGACGGGGAGAGCCAAGTAAAACTTTTTGTGGTTTTCTTTTCCTCTTCAGTGAGTGAAGAGTAAAGAGAGGGACAAAGTCGACACAGTTTAGTGCAATGGTCATCAGTAGTGGATAAAGGGTCAGGTCTGTCCAGGTGAGCTAGAGAAGGATCCGCCTCCATATAAGCAGGGGGATTGAGGGAAATCTCGTCTTCTTCAGAGGAAATAGAGGTCAACTTACCCGGACAAGAGCTGCGTAGATGTCCAGTCTCCCTGCAAAGGTTACAACGGAAGGGGAGCCCCAGATAATCCATCTTTTGAAGGTGTTTGCGCCCCCTCCATTCGATTTCCAGTGATTCTGACAATCCGGCAGTGATGTCTACTGCTACCAGTACTCTCCCCAAGCTTCTCCAAGGACCCTTGAAAATCTCAGTATCCAGAGATATGAAAGTTCCCAGGGCGTTACCGATAGCAGTGAGAGCCTCTTCATTCCAGAGGTATAAAGGAAGTCCTGGGAGAAAAACCCAGAGATGTCTATGTTGGAAGTAATCCGAGTCTGGATTGAATGCTAGCCTCCAACGCTTTAACATAAGGCTACCTCCTCCGTAAACCCACAATGAAGACAGTAGCTTAGAGGCATCATCTGGAGTTTTGCAAAGGAAGCAAAACCAGCCTTTCTTGAGGAACTGGACGTCCGGGGAGTAGCCCAAAAGTGGGTACCAGTTACATTTTATCCAGTTTGACAATGGCTGAGGGCTCAGTCGAGAGTATGAAAAACGTCCCATTAAAGCACAGGTCGACATCTGAACGAGGTTTTCGAACCCAACTCCGTCCCCCAGTACCAGACGTTTTGTTCTCTTTGATGGCTTCCACACTTTTCTGCAAGGAGAAATCCGGCGATGAATGGAGGTAGGTAGGTGAGGAGCTGGGGATTTTAGGGGCCCATCTCCACTCTGTCTAGCAGAGGAATCCAGGTCAGTGTGGGACCTGTCAGAGGGAGACGAAAACAGCTTGGGATCAGTAAAAACCGGCAGAGAGGAGGGTGGATTACCGATGTGGTTCACAGTGGGAACAATGGAAGGTTTTGAAAATAGTTTATTGGGGGGGAAAAAGTGTCTCTTAGTTTCAAGGGAGTCCAGCTTGTCGAACAGACCTGCCTGCTCCCAAATAAGTTCATCCGCTGGATGCATCAGTGGGCTCGTCAGCGCCTCCATTTTAGCAAGGATTAAGTAAGCAGAAAACAGACAAGTAGTAAGAAATAGGTCAGTAGACCGGGACTCTTAGCGCCAAGTAAATATTTTGAAAAAACCGCTACAGCACAGTGGAATGATCTTCGGGAGAGAGTCAGAGTCACGGGTACTCCAGAGCCAGTAAAGTCCAAATAAACCAACAGACAGGTGGGGAGCAAAAGACAAAGTTAGGAGACAAGGTGCAGTAGAGCAGAGATATTAAAAAAGGATTCCCCCAATCGAGGGACCAGGTGAAGACCGGGAAGACAAAAACGCACCAAAAAAAACGAAAGTTAATCAGTTGCCCGAACCACTGTGGCTAAATCCGTAGCAACCCAAAAGGAAAAGAGGGAAACAGGCCCCTCTGTTCGCCATCGCTCACTGTTCGCCATCGCTCATATTCTCCTTTTTAATGGAATTGTCTTTAAAAAGATATAGCTTACCATTCTAGCTATGAAGACTTATCTTTGCATGAAATTTCTAATTTATTGAAATCCTTTATGATGGAGGGTATATAGAGATTGAAGAGCAGGGAATCCAATGATTTTATGGAATTTAAATTATTGAATGTTTTGTAAATTACGTAACTTATAAAACAATGTCGAACAACTCAAGATGTAATGTAAATATCAAGGTGGATAGAACTGTGGTTGTGGAAAATTCATCATTTTCCATTTTTTAGCCTTCCTTTGGAAGAAGCCTAATTGCTAACATGTGTTATGGACCCTCCTATAATCATTATAGGAGATCATCATTTGTGATTACTACCCAAGAAGCCATAAAACATCAACATAAATCCAAACTTTGTGAAAAAAAATGTAGATGGGTACATCACCAAAGTAGGGGGATAAGAAATCAAAAAATTATCTTACCAAAAGAATGTTAGTGATGAAGAACATGGATTTTAGTGTGTTGGATTAGTATAGAGGCATGACATTGACTTTGAACAGTTTGGAAAAAAATTAAAAATAGTTGTGTGCATGATTGCAAATATAGTATAGTAATATTGTTGAGAAGAGTGTAGTGAAAAAGGTCTTCTTCTTGGCTTGTGTTCCGGCCTAGGAGAGGACAATGAAACTACCTAGTTGATGTATTGATGCTTTTCCTAAAGTATAACTTAGGAAAAAGTAACATTAGATGTGTTGATTTAATGTTGACTTATTGAGTTCTTTTTCTAAAGTTAAAAAGTGAAAAAAGTAAGTGATGGATCTTTTAATCTGGTCCATCCATTTCTTTGAGAGGCCAAGATTATATCTCATCCATAGATATCATTGATGAGTTAGGGTTTTCGCTTGCTCAATAGTATAACACAAGGTCAACTAGGAAGAGGGTGTACTACTAATTTGAAGAGAGATCGATCCAGGACAAAGAGAGGCTCTATCTGAGATCTGAGAAAGAGGATAGGTGCAGGGAAACAGAGGAAGACACACATGGACAGGAGATTAATTCATCTTCTTGAATGGGAAGAGGTCATTTCACCCAAGCAAAGAATCTGTATAGTCTGACGCAGTACTCACAAGGGCGTCATACAGTTTTGTAGAGACATATCTTGAAGGGTTTTATTGAGACAAATCAAGTTCCAACGAAAAGGGAGAGACTATACTTTAGTCTTGAAGAACTTAACTGGGTTTTATCTCAGTAGGAGTGAATTTTTTGTAAGAATTATTCTATATTTCTCATCTAATAAAAACCTTTATATATGTTGTACCGGTTTTCCCACGTTGAGTTTTTTCGGGGACTATTCTCCAAAAACAATTGTGTTGATGTGATGTGTTTGCTATGTGTCTTTATTGGCAAAAGATCATGTGCATTTTTAATTTATGTTGTGCATTAAACCTAGCTGAAATATATTTTAAACAGAGACAGAAAATTAAGTTAATTTTTCTGAAGCAAATAGTGCTAGCTCTTAAGGAAATTTACATGGTATTAGAGTAGGACCAATGAAGGAAGCAACACACATATAGATATATTCATATCTAGGTGTATCATGAGGATCGAAGCACATATCTAGGCAGTTGTACAATTTTTTCAACAAGGGTTTGAACAAAACACTTTCTAAATGGCCATGAGTTTGAGGGTGGAAGACAGGTTGCAAGGGGCTCAGAATTACCCCACCTGGAAGGAAAGGATGACAATGATATTAGAAGTCAATGATTTGTCAAAACATGTCCGTGACAAGGAAACATCTCCCAGAGGTGCAGCTAAATTAGTCATCTGGAATAAAGGTGAGGCTAAGGCAAAGAGCCTGATTCTTGATGGGATAAAGGACCATGTGGTCCCACATATCTCAGGAAAAGCTAAGACAAAAGATATGTGGAAATCCCTAAGTGACCTCTACCAAAACAAAAATGAAAATGGAGTGATGGCTCTGTGCAAGCAATTGCATGGGACTGAGATGGCCAAAGGTGAGGGTGTAATACCTAATATTACCAAGATAACACAGATTAGGGATGAACTTGCAGCATTCGGTGAAAAGAATGAATATCTTGAGTTGGTGTGTATTGCACTAGATGGATTTACTAAGTCATGGGACGTTTTTGTCCGTGGTGTGGTAGCTCGGGAGAAGCTCCCTAATTGGCAATAGCTATGGGACGATTTTGTGCAGGAAGAGATTAGAATCGGTCAAGTAGGACCATCATCTTCAACTCATGTAGAGGAGGAAGAAGGCTTGGCCCTTGTAGGAAAAGAAAAGGGAAAGAAGAAGAAGAAAGGTGGAAATAAAAACATTGACTTCTCAAAAGTCAAGTGCTTCCAGTGTCACAAGATGGGACAATTTGCATCAAAGTGTCCATAGAGGAAGAAGAAGAAGCCACAAATGGCATCTTCAGTAGCAGTGGATGAGTTTTCCAAGTCATTTGAGGAGGATTTTTTGTTCATAGTCTGTATGTCTAGTACAGTTGTTTTAGACATGTGGTTTGTAAACAGTGATACATCTTGTCATATGACAGGGCAAAAATATTGGTTTACTAGGCTATAGGAGGGAGGCATAAATCTAGTCATTAAGCTAGGGGATGACAGGAGCTATAAGGTGCAAGGAGTTGGCATAGTCTCATTTCAAAGGGAGTCCAGGAAACCACTTTGTTTCAATGATGTGTTATATGTTCCAGGGTTGACCAGTAACCTCATCTTAGTCTCCATTCTTGAGGACAATGGATATGAGGTCACTTTCCGTAAAGGGAAGGTGTTCATCATACCTAGTGGGTCAGGTGAGAAGATGGATAGGATGATTAGGGTTTGAGAGGAGAAGGTCTACAAGTTACAGGTTCATCCAAGGAGAGAATTAACGAGTTTCACCACAGATACAGGTGAGTTGTGGCACAGGAGGATGGAACACATTCATTTTGGTACTTGATTACCTAAGGTTACAGTTGAGAGGCATGACCCTTGCAAGGGTTGTACATTGGGAAAGTATTCTCGGAAACCATTTCCATCTAGCGAGAATAGGTCCAATCGAGTATCAGATTTGATACACTCTAACATATGTGGGCCAATGAGTGTGGAGTTAGTGAATGGCTCAAAATAGTGTGTTTTGTTTATTGATGACTAGTCCAGGAAGACCTAGATTTACTTTCTAAATACCAAGGATGAGGTCTTTGGGAGGTTTTGGGAGTTTAGAGCTCTAGTAGAAAACTAGTCTGGGAGGAATATTCGGGTCTTAAGATCAGATAATGGGGGAGAGTACAATTCCAAGAAGTTTGAGTATTATTGTACAACAATAGGGATTAACAAGGAACTCACAGTTCCTTACAATCCTCAACAAAATGGAGTGGATGAGAGAAAGAATAGGATTGTGATTGGAGCGGCATGAGCTATGATTCATGATCATGGACTTCCATTTTTCTTATGGGAAGAGGTGAGCAATGTTGCAGTATATTTGCAAAATAGGAGTCCCCACACATTTTTTGGGAAGCAGACACTTGAGGAGACATTTTCAAGTACTAGGCCAGATGTGAGTCATATTTGCATTTGGGGCAGCATATGCTAATGTCAAGTCCCTTCAAAGAAGAGGACAAAGTTGGACCCCACAACGATGAAGGGGTTACTTTTTGCTTACAATGAGGCTTCCAAAGCCTACAAGATCTATGTGCCTACACGTAGGAAGGTTATTTTGTGTAGAGATGTACAATTCGAGGAGGAACATGCATTGAGGAGATCGAAGGATTTTCCAGCAAGTGTAGAGAATCAGTAGGAACAAAGCATAAGAGTCCACGAGGAGGAGGCACAGAGTCAGAATATAGGATCACAAGAGCAGACACAGGATACAGGTGTTCAGAGGGAGACTATTGGACATGATCATTAGGAGCAAGATGAGGAGGAGGAGGAGGAGGAGTGTAATGCAATTCCAGAAGAGCATATTGCTAGGCCACGACCTAAGTGGTACAAGTCCACAGTCAATGATTATAGGTTGGCAAGGCTTCTAAAGAGGGACTTTAGATGAAGCCAACCACTACAGAGACTTGGATATATGGCATTGATGACTCATATCATTGATGCTAAGCATTCTAGTTATGAGATTATTGCATGGCATAACGTGTGGCAGGAGGCCATGATGGAGAAATATGCCTCCATTATGAAAAATGATGTATGGGAGGTAGTTCTGAGGCCAGAGGATAAAAAGGTGGTTGGATCCAAGTGGATCTACAAAGTTAAGCATGCAGCAGATGGGAGCGTGGACAAGTACAAATCCCACTTCGTGGCCAATGGGTTTTCACAGTGAGAGAGAGTTGATTAGTAGGAGACTTTCACTCCGGTGGCCAGGTATTCTTCAATTCGAGAATTCATTTCATTAGCAGTAGAGAAGGGATGGTGCGCTCATTAGATGGACGTGAAGACTGCCTTCCTCAATGGAATTGTTGAGGAGGAGGTATATGTTGAGCAGCCTGATGGATTTGAGGTCAGCAACAGAGAGACGCATGTGTGCAAACTGAGGAGAGCCTTGTATGGGATTAAGCAAGCACCTCGGGCATGGTACTAAAGGATTGACAACTACTTGAGAGAGATGGGATTCCAACAGAGTGAGGTAGATCCAAACTTGTACTTTCTTGCAGGGGAGAAGCCTCTTGTACTGGTACTATATGTATACAACCTATTTCTAACTGGAGATGAGTAGTTGATAGCATATTGCAAGGTCAACCTTGCAACAGAATTTGAAATGAAATACCTTGGGTTGATGCACCATTTTCTGGGGCTGGAGGTCTGGCAGATGGATGGGCGTTTCTTCCTTGGACAGAGGGAGTATGTAGTATATATTTTATGCAGGTTCAAGATAATGGTTTGTAGGCCCATGCCGACACCTCTAGTCATGAATTGGAGGAATATAGATGTATTAGGTTTGAATAAAGTAGACCCCATTGTCTATCATTAGTTGATTGGATCGCTCATGCATTTGGTCAATAATCGGCTAGATATCAACTTTGTAGTAAACTCTTTGAGTCAGTTCATGGTGGACCCTCGAAGAGTACATTGGATTTCTACGAAGCATGTGCTTCTCAATCTCAGAGGGAAAATGGATTACAGACTATTGTATGAGCACAATGGTGGAGTGACATTAGCAGGTTTTACAGATGTTGATTGGGATGTGCAGAGGATAGGAAGAGTACTTCATGTTGTTGATTTAGCATTGGATCGGGCATCAATTTTTGGTTCAGCAGGAAGCAGAGATCAATGGCATTAAGCTCTGCTGAGGAAGAGTACATGGCAGCCAGTTTGGCAACATGTGAAGCACTATGGATAAGGAAGTTACTTTTGGCCTTGTTCAGGAAGGAGCTAGAAGCTACTATGATTCATTGTGACAATCAAAGTTGCATCAAGATCTCTAAGAATCCGATGTTTCATGATCGTAGAAAGCACATCAATATTAGGTATCACTTCATCTAGGATTGTGTATAGAGAGTAGTCGTGAGGCTTGATTACATATAGACTGATGAGCAAATGGCAGACATCTTTACAAAGGCATTGAGCAGACAAAAGCTTGAGAAGTTTAGAGATTAGATGGGGTTGAGACAGAGTCCCTTCCTCGCTAAGAGGGAGTGTCGAGAAGAGTGTAGTGACAAAGGTCTTCTTCTTGGATTGTGTTCCAGCCTAGGAAAGGAAAATGAAATTTCCTACTTGATGTATCAATGCTTTTCCTAAATTATAACTTAGGAAAAATTAAAATTAGATGTTTTAATTTAATGTTGGCTTATTGAGTTCTTTTTATAAAGTTAAAAAGTGAAAAATTTAAGTGATGGATATTTTATTCTAGTCCATCCATTTCCTTGAGAGGCCAAGATTAGATCTCAACCATAGATCTCATTGATGAGTTAGGGTTTTTGCTTGATCAATAGTATAAAAGGAGGTCAACTAGGAAGAGGGCACACTACTACTTTGAAGAGAGATTGATCTAGGAGAAAGACAGGCTCGATCTAAGATCTGAGAAAGAGGATAGGTTCAGGGAAATAGAGGAAGACACCTAGACATGAGATTAACTCATCTTCTTGATTGGGTAGAGGTCATTTCACCCAATAAGAGAATCTGTACCGTCTGACGCAGTACTCAAAAGGGTGTCGTACAATTTTGTAAAGGAATATCTTGAAAGGTTTTGCTGGGAAAATCGGGTTCCAAAGAAAAGGGAGAGACTATACTTTAGTCTTGAATAATTTCACTAGGTTTTATCTCAGTAGGAGCGAATTTTCTGTAACAAGTATTCCATATTTCTCTGCTAATAAAAACCTCTAGATCTATTGTACCGACTTTCCCACATTGGGTTTTTCCGGGGACTATTGTCCAAAAACAATTGTGTTGATGTGATGTATTTGTTGTGTGTCTTTATTGGCAAAACAACCTGTGCGTTTTTAATTTTTGTTGTGCATTAAACCTAGATGAAATATATTTTAAACAGAGATAGAAAATTAATTTATTTTTTCTGAAGCAAACAGTGCTAGTTTTTAAGGAAATTTACAAATATTAGTGTTAGTGAAGATCTAGAACATAAGCAACTTCTTAATTGTTTGTGCAATAATTCTCAGTACCAACACAAATCTTAGACATTTTTTTATCAAAATATGTCTCTGAAATGAACAATAATTCATTTACTAAGGAATGTCCAACATGAGAAGGAAAATAAATTGAAATCCATATAGAACAACCAACATAAATAATAAATAAATATGAAGTAGGTAATGATTGATACAATGCCATGTGATGGTGTACTTATATGCATTAACCAGTCATGATTGTTGATGGGTCATGTCCCTTGGATAGGTCATATCCTTTAGTTAGGATGTGCTACTTCATTTATTATTATTATTATTACTATTTATTTGATGTTTATTTATATATTTATGTTCATTACATTGTCTATCCCTTCAAAGATTTTTTTTTTTGTCATCAAAACATTTTTTATGGAAAAGCTTTATGTCTTTGTTCTAGCTTGTAATGTCTTCTCATGATTCTTTGTTCTTGAAGTTGTGATGGTTAACAATGCAAGACCTTATGAGTTACAAATCGTTGAGCATAATTGTGCTATTGTGAAAGGGTCAAACCATCCTAATTCAAGTTTTTGTAAAATTGTGTATGAGAAATGCTATGGTTTGGAAAATGATAAGATTACACACTTTAGCTATTCCTCAATATAATAGGATCTTCACTTAGTTTCTCATATCAATTTTTTCTTTCGTTAGTTCATTGAATAATACAACGATTTTCAAAATTAGGATAACGATAAGGCATCTTTGTATATTGTGTATTTTTACTGAAACCATTGTCTTTTGATACTTCAGTGTTTTATTGGTTGATAAGATTTCAATATAAGTATTATTTGATTTTTTATGTCAATTGGATCTGTATTGGTTCCTTTATTCAAGGGCTAAATTTCTATATGTGATTGCTTTTCTATTTCAATAGGGTCGGTCATTACTTTTTTATTGATCGTTGATTCCTTGCTAGTAAGTTGCTCCAACATTTCTTGTGGTGACTTCTTTTCACTTTTTAACTTCTTAATTTGTGTGATCAATCTTTAACTATGATTCTTAAGGCGATAAATTTCTTCGTCTTTATCAACGAGAACCTTATGAAATTCATTTTGAATATTTTGTATCAACTTTTGATCATCTTTAAGGATCACCTTTGAGACATTTTTAGAGTTTGCTTATAAGGACGTTATTCAACATGACTTCATTGTAGCATCTTGCAATGTTATCTTCCTCTTCTTATAGGAGAATGTCAAAAACTTCTTCTTTATGTTTAAGATGAAAGTCCTCAATGTTTCCATCCAAGGTGAACCCAAAATTATATCATTGTCATATTCCCACAAGGATATAACGTTGAATTAAAATATCAAAATATAATCATCAATTCTTAGTTATAAATAATTTATTTCATATTGATTTTTGCTCCAATAATCTATCTTTTTTATTTTTATTTTTGTATGTGAGAAGTCTATAAATTAGCTTCCAAAGTCAAGAGATACAATTTTATAGACATAGCATGACAACTGATGATTTGAATTTCCCATAAGGGAAACCAAATCATCTAACACAACAAACTAAGACTTTTAACAAAATAGAGCCCTCTATAATAATCAACGTTCAACTCTCTAAGGTAAGATAGTTATCTATGAGATACATTGCCCCATAGGGCTCGGGAATAAAAAAAAAATCAGCATTAGATACTAGCGCCCAAGAGAAAGGCAAGAACCTGAAACCATAAGCTAGATTAAGAGTCGTGAGGAGGCCCATCCTTCACATCCTTATCGCGCAAATCCAAGTCAGGCTCATTTGTCGTGGGTGCATCCATGTCATCTACATGGTATGGAACAAGAATATGAGGGGCCTCAGCCATACTGGATCAAGGGTTGAGCAGAGTTGTGAGCAAGATCTCTAGCCGCTCCCCACGGCGATTCATGCTTTCAAACCGGAACCGCAGGTTAGCTACATTACATCGCACTTCAAAGACCAAGTTCTAAAGTATCTCCACAGAGGCGAGGAGTCGAGAACATCTGTAATAGGCATTTTAGGAAAGAGACGGGGCCAAGGGAGGAGACTCCACTTTGGGGATAGAAGCGAAGGCGAGGTACCGGGAAAAGGAAGGTGACACGGTCTTAGGAGAAAAAGAAACTATAGAGGGTGGAGAGGAGGACGGAACAGTAAATACGATGTGTGGATCGAAACCCAGAGAAACACCCTAATTATAACCCCATTCTACAGGCCAATCCCAGGGGGAAGATAGAGGGTCGAGACTGCACGGGCCAGAGGAAGATAAGGACGAGGTTGAGGCCAAAGGACTGGGAAAATTGGGGAAGTTGGTGTTGTTTCTCTACACCATTCAACCATAGTTTTGATACCAATCAGGGCCACACTTCGAGCACCCACGTAGACGCGACATTAGCTAGAGGGGGAGAAATAGGAGATGGACCTAGTAACCATGCATAGAAAGTTGAAGGCTAAGGCCAAACCAGATAATTTGGTTGTCAGAATAAAGAGTGGGGATAAAATCATCGCCAAGGCCAAGGAGATGCATAGGAGAAGAATCTCGACGAAAAATCCAATGACCAAACGCACACATGTTGTGAGGTGACAAACCATGTGTGGTGTCAAATATTATAAAATAACAGAAGTACACACCATGTACAAAATGTGAGTGTGGAGCACAACTCCAAGATAGATAAGTTACACAATAAATCCTTAAAGAATAGGGGAACCCCCTCCAAATAATCAAATACCATTCATACTTCACAATTCCCCTCCTTAATAATGAATACATGATCTATTATATATAGCTATTCACACTTGCACATGAGGCCCATTTTCTACTAGGTTGACCCCATTACATATATATTTACACATTACATGTATATTTAGGCCCATATATGCCCCTCCCTTGGGGTCATATCATATACATTTAGCCATATATATGCCACCCTTGGGTCATAACACCAAGCGAGTCTACCAAGTTCATGGGGAGAGCAATAAAGATGGCAAACCAAACCAGTGGGGTGTGGTATGTTCACGAGTGAATGCGAGCAAAGGGTAATGACAGTGGTGCTAGGCTCATGGTGATTCGAAGCCTTGACAATCCACCCACCTGCATTAATCACAATGAACATATAACATTCCATCCAGGAGACAATCTATCTTTTTTATTATATTTAATTCAAAAAATAATAAATTAATTAACTAATAAATACTAACATATTTATCACTATCAAATAATAATAATAATAATATATTTCTCCTTAATAATCCTTTTTTTTTAATTTTAATAATCTTTTTTTTTAATTTTAAAATCTTATAGAAATATATAATTTTTTGAAATCTTATAAAAAAAAAAAAATCCATAACTAGATTGTATTGTGTTTTCATTGAAATTTCCTTCAAAACATACCTACATACGTGGATGACAAAGCATATATGTTCTTTACTAAACTAATAAACACACAAAATACAAAATATCCATTTTAAAATATAAAATTAAATATTTAAAATTCTAAAACATTAAATTAATACTTACTCTACAATTCTTCTTTATTTATACCTATCTAGATAATAATAACTAGTCAAATTATTTTAAAATCTTTAAATACCCTTTTATATCTCTTCAAGATGTAATGTTTTCCTTTTATATCTCTTCCAGATGTTTAAATTAATACTTACTTTACCATTTTTCTTTATTTACACCTATCTAATGCCACTAAATAGTAATAACTACTCAAATTATTTTAAAATTTTAAAATACCTTTTAAAAATAATACTTTAAAATTTAACTTTCCACTTCAATTCTTTCATTTTTGATGTAAGATATTTTTTTTTATATACATTGATTATATATTAACAAATAAATATAATATATTTATTATTAATAATATTAAGCTAATTTAAGGTTAGAGTGTAATTAAATGTCAAATTGATTTATAATATATTTATTATTAATAATAATAGTAAGCTAATTTAAGGTTAGAGTCTAACAAAATGTAAATTGATAAATGTCGAGTTAATTTATGAGATCTGAATAAAAGAGTAGCAAATGATTTTGATGTTTTGATTCATATCTAATAATACTAGACTGAGTTCCTAATCCAATAAGTATTGGACATTATTCTTCCTTGCTTTCAATTTGGATTTACTTCCACCCTACAAGCATTAATTGGTTTGCTACTAGATGTTTATTGATATCTCTTCCACTCATACTAGGGCTCAATGAGTCAAGTTAGTCCTTTGAGGTTTGAACATGCTCACATATATGTGAGCAGGCTCACACAGGCTCACATATATGTGAGGGTGCCTTCTATCTCTTTACTATTCTTGTTAGTTGTTGAGGGTTAGAGTAGATACATTCAAGAATCTAGAATAATGGCGTATCATGTATTCAATGAACTATGTTAAGGTCGGATTTCTCCCTGGCCTTGCCTCTACTTTTGTGATGAGTGGCCTATGCACTTTGTTTCTAGTTGATATTGAATCTCTGTCAGAGAAGGATTTCTTTGGTGCATTGGTTATAGTGTTCCTCAAATGATTGCAATAGTGCACTCTTTCTAGGAAGCTTCATTTTCCACAAATTGATTGGCTAGGTGGCCTTGTTCTCAAGACCAACAAAATAATTTTATGTGGTCATTGCGTCTTGAGTAGGTTTAATTGTTTTTTTGAAGGTATGTTTTCTTCCATTGTTTAGTCTGTGGCCGATGGTGGAGAATTTTCTGGGTTGGGGGATTCTTCAACTCAAAGAGTTTTAAAGAGAGATAAAGTTGTTATGATCTACGAATGTCTTTACATATTTTTATAAATTGGGGAGTGGCTTGTCTTTTCATTCTATACAAGTATTTTGATACCTTTTGAATGTTGGACACACTGAGAGGGGGGGAACTTCCATTCACAACTAGTTGCTTGTATATATCAACAACAATAAAGACCACTAAACCATCATCATAATGAACACAAAGAAAACCTGATATATGTGTAATCTTTTTGTATTATGTGTTATAGGAGACTACAATCTCGGCGTTTTATCAACAACAACTGAAAAGAGCAAAAAATCCAATAGAGTACCAACTCTAAATACAAGACTTAGCTTGCAGATCTCAACACCAACTAAGATGTGAGGAATCCAATTCCCAAGTGCAAGACCCATCTTGTAGAAAAAATACAATATGTCAACAGGTACGCGACATGTCTATACTGCAACCTGCGTATGTATGCAACCTGCCTATACTGCAACACACGTATGTACGTGTCCTTTCCTCTGTCAGCATGTGTACACCTTCAAAAAACTAGGGAATCCATTATTCTGCACTTTTGAAACCTTCCTACCTCCACCAATAACTTGTCACTGCATCCAACATATCACTACAACCAACCTGTCACTGTCCAACTTGTACCCTCGCCAACCAAAAACAAATCTAGACCATCCAACAACCTATGCATGTTTCTCATGCATACACCATCACACAACATAGATATCCCTCAACCATATCAGAATAGAACCACTCAACCAACCAGCCAACATCTACCATACAAAGAATGCTTCAAGCATTCACCATTTCATGAGTAAATCTAAGCATCAAGACAACATATAACCATACCAGAACTTCTGCAACAGATCTGAACCTGTAGATTGTTGTCCTGGGAACTTGCTTCGGACTTCAGATACCTCACACAAACACTTACTCATGTCCTTTCCATGTATATACGACCTTTCCTTCTTCAACATGTGTATGTATGCGCCCTGATCTTCTGCATCCCGCATATGTACACGATTTGGCTCACTGCATCCCGCATACAGCTTCATAAAACTAGGCTTTCTGAGCCTCCAAAACTTTTGTCGTCAAACTTGCTTGCCACCTTAGACTTGCAGAACTTCTTATGCGCCCATGAGTACCTCCAATGACCCTTTCACCAAAAACAGATCTTCAGTATGCTTAAGATATTTACTCACATAAGAGACCCTTTATTTCTTATTTATACTCTCCAAGTAGCTTCCTCTAACCAACTTCCATCTTTTGGGGCTAACCCACTCTAACCACTTTGTCCACTTATAACCACTTTATCCACAAATAGTAACTTGTCCACTTCTAGTTGCAACTAATTCATTTTTAATTATTTTCCTTGTGCAACAACTTAGCCCATGACTAACCACTTTGACTGATCAACTTCTTCTAGGAGCTTCTAGAATAATTTTACTTCTTTGAGCTTCTAGGGGCTTCTAGATAACTCATGAGGGTTCTCCAACTTCATAAGACCATAACTCTCTAACCATGAGGATTTAGGTAGAGTTCCACATATCACCGAAAACGGCATGATGATCACTATCCATATAGAATAGTCTCACTTGCAAAATCACTGATATTCACTACATTATTCATCAGAAAAACACTACATTTTTGGGGCTACCAAACCACTTAACCATTTTGACTTCACAAAGATTCTTCCCGTGAGGGATTTCACCATAAGGGGACCACTTTGGATTTCATCCATTTGGTTCTTCCTATCAACCATGACATGAAATTAATGATACAACTCCCTTTAATATCAACACATCATTATGACACCACTTGGTATCAACCCTTTGTCATAAATTACATCAATGAAAACATAATCCAATAGCCAATACATCAATGATACAAGCACATCACTATGAAAATACTTGACATCAACCCTTTGACATCAATGAAAGCATAGTCTGACAATATCCCCCTTTGGCATTGATGGAAACACCAACATTGATGTCAACGCCAATCATTGATGGAAACACTTGGACATGGAAATGCCCATGCTCCCTCTGCGATCATCGCTCCTCATCATTGTTCATCTCACAACATCAATGTGACTATCATAATATATCATCACTAAAGTGTATTAACCATATGCCAAATGTGTATCAAGATCATCAATAACATCATTAACCATACAACATGCCAACCATGTGCCTCAAAAAAGTGTCATATAGCTCATAATATACCTCTATCAAAAACCAAGTTCCACAAACCATATTCCAAGAAATGTATCTTAACCATTAAGCATCAATCATGTACCATATACCATCAACAAGTGCATCAACCATGCACCAAACCTCAACAAGATGAACCACAATCAAGATATCCATGCACATATGTCATGTCATCCATAAACCATGTGCTAGTGATAATACTAGCAAGTGCTTCTAAAAAACAACCAAGTTTGTACCAATCATGCATCAACTGTAGATCAAGTTATGACTCATCAATGATGTACAACATCACCACCTCATCAACTCATCAACTACATGTCCCAATATGTAGCTCAACCATATGCCAAATACATACACCAAGACATCCAAAAAATATGCTTCTAACAATACATCACAAGATATGTTAGTGGAGTTCACATATGTACCAGCCAAGTACTATAACAGATTTGCCTCAAACATTCACTACAACAAGTATAATGCAGCAACAATGCCTCTTAGACATGTGCCAAGAACATGTCTCCCTAGATCAAGAATATGCCTCTAGCTAGTATATCATCACCCATGATTTACTTCATAAACAAAGTGCCATTACCTCAGTAATAAAGTACTTAGCATGACCAACATTGTACATCAACAGAAAATTCCTCAATCCAAAAGCTAAGGTTAGTACCATGGATCCAAAATAGACAACATGCATATGCTCCAAAACTCAACCATACATTCATAAAACCTACATACAAACACGAAAACCTGAATCAAATCAACTTAGACCCTGCATAAACATCAAACCATGTTGCAACTCATCTGTACAACCCTCTTTTTTAGGATTTTACCACATGTACGTGACTTCGTTGTATATAGCTCATGTATGTACACTACTTTTCTTCAGACAAACCACGTATATATGCGACTTTCACCACAGGAGCCCGTGTATGCCTCATAAAATGTAAGGCTTTCCTCAATATGTATGCCTTCACTCATGTCTTGTTGTTCACTCTTCTTAATCCGCCTCTAAAAGTATCCTGGTTTCTCAGCACTGGTTTTCTAGGATTCCATCCTTTCAACATTGTCTTTCTTCCATGCTTCATTTTCTCTTCTTTCCATATAGTATGAGGTATTCCTCATTTACTATCTTCTTGAATTCCATCAATCCTTGGATTTGTGGCCAAACCCACTACAGTTGTAGCATCTCATGGTGTGACAATGAGTAGCAATGTGTCCTATTTCATTACATCTCCAACATCTTAAGGTGTTATTGAACCTTCCAACATCTCTCCTTCTACAATGTCTGCGATCCAAAGCTTTGTGACCATATTCATTACATGAGAAACAATGACCATTGAAAACATTTTCATACATTTGCTTTTGTGTCCACCTTGAAGGTGTCTCTCTTTTGAACTTGCTTTGAAGTGTAGGACCTGCTTCTTGGTGTCTTCCTTGCTTTGATATTCTGAATATTTTCTTTCTTTGTGTTGGTGCTTGACTTGCAGCTTTACTTTCAACTTTTGAAAATGAGGGGCCCGCATCATGCTTCTTAGAAGAGACAACTTTAGTGTGTTCATATTCCTTGTTGTATCCAAGACCAAATTTATCATTTGGATATCTTTGACTATCCGGGATTTCATCCAAGATTGTTGAGTTGTTTATGAACTTGATGTGAGTGTTTGACTTCTCTAGTTTCCTTCTGAGATCAAGAACTTATGCTTCCAGCTTATGACATGATTATTCATTTTCATTTACCTGATTCTTCAATAGTTCCTCTATCATTTTGGCTTCTTCAATTTGGGTCTTCATATTGATATTGACTTCAAGGCTTTTGCTAAACTCACCATCTACCTTCTTTTTTTCTTCTTCTTGACTAATTATTTCATTCTTTAGTCTCTTGATTTCTTGTTTTTCTTCTAATTGGGTCCTATTAGTTTCATCTTGCTTCTTGAGAATTTGCTTTAGTGCCATGGTAAGCCTTTGGTAATTTTCTAGGGCTTCCTTAGTGTATTTTTCAAGATACTCAAAAGAAATTGAACCATATCCTACTTCCATGTTAACTTCTTCTAATTCATTTAAAATTTTGTCCTTAAGCTTCAACAAATATTCTTCTTCATCTATAAGATAACTGCAAGTTGATTCTACACAAACCACTTGTAGATTTTCTTCTTCATTTGCAGGAGAACATTCAACATCATTGAATTTAGAATTATTGTAACCAAGAGAGTTTTTACCTTCATTGATGACTGAGTCTTGATATTCCTTCTCCATCTTTAGCCATAGGTCCTTGGCAGAGGTACATTTCCTATGATTTCTTTGACAGAACCTGAGAGTCCTTTTAAGATGGTCTTGAATGCTATTGAATTGTTCCTCTTTGTTGCAAATTTTGATTGATTCTTCAAAGGAACTGGTCTAGAAACAACTGTATCCCAAAAACCTACTTCTTTTGACTTCAAATACCATTTCATCTTCATTCTCCATGCCAAGTAATATGTCTCAAACTTCATCTACTTGTTAATCCATTTAAGTGTCCACGAATCTCCTTCAAGCTTGTAAGGATTATAGTGAAGGCTTGCTCTGATACCAATTGTTGGACACACCGACCACACTGAGAGGGGGGGTGAATCAGTGTAGGGATATTTTTAAAAATCTTCCAAAACTGTAGTTAGAAATCACTTCAAACAGATTATTCATTATTTCCATTCACAACTAGTTGTTTGTATATATCAACAACAATAAAGAGCACTAAACCATCATCATAATGAACACAAAGAACACCATATATATGTGTAATATTTTTTTATTATGTGTTACAGGAGACTACAATCTCGGTATTTTATCGGAAACAACTGAAAAGAGAAACAACCCCAATAGAGTACCAACTCTAAATACAAGACCCAGCTTGCAGATCTCAGCACCAACTGAGATGTGAGGAATCCAATCCCCAAGTACAAGACCCAGCTTGTAGAAAGAATATAATATCTCAACAGGTACGCGACCTGTCGATATTGTAGCCCGCATATGTATGCGACCTTCCTATACTAAAGCATGCATATGTATGCATCCTTCCCTCTGTCATCTTACGTACACCTTCAGAAAACTATGGCATCCATTCTTCTACACTTTTGAAACCTTCCTACCTCCACCAATAACCTATCACTGCATCCAACCTGTCACTGCAACCATCCTGTCACTGTCCAACTTGTACCCTCATCAACCACAAACAAATCTAGACCATCTAACAACCTATGCATGTTTCTCATGCATACACCATCACACAACATAGATATCCCTCAACCATAACATAACAGAACCACTCAACCAACCATACAACATCTACCATATCCAAACATCATAAAAACCATACAAAGAATGCTTCAAGCATTCACCATACTATGAGTAAATCTAAGCATCAAGACAACATATAACCATATCAGTACTTCTGCAACAGATTTGAACTTGTAGATTGTTGTCCTGGGAAACTTGCTTCAGACTTCAAGAACCTAGCACAAGAACTTACTCATGTCCTTTCCATGTATACATGACCTTTGCTTCTTTAGCACGCGTATGTATGCACCCTAGCCTTCTATAGCCCACGTATGTATGCAATCTGGTTCACTACATCCCATGTACAACTTAAGAAAACTAGGGTTTTCTGAACCTCCAAAACTTTCTCAATCAAACTTGCTTGCTACCTCAAACTTGCAAAACTTCTGATGCATCCTTGAGTAATTGCAATAAACCTTTCACCAAAAATAGATCTTCAATATGTTCAAGAGATTCACTCACATAAGAGACCCTTGCTCTCTTATTTATACTCTTCAAGTAGCTTCCTCTAACCAACTTCCTTCTTTTGGGGCTAGCCCACTTCTAACCACTTTGTTCACTTATAACCACTTTATCCACAAATAGTAAATTCTCCACTTCTAGTTGCAACTAATTCATTTTTAATTATTTTCCTTGTGCAACAACTTAACCCATGACTAACCACTTTGATTGGTCAACTTCTTCTAGGATCTTCTAGAATAATTTGACTTCTTTGACCTTCTAGAGGCTTAACTCATGAGGATTCTCCAACTTCATAAGACCGTAACTCTCTAACCATGAGGAGTTAGGTGATGTTACACATATCACTGGAAACGACATGAAGAGCACTATCCATATAGAATAGTCTCACTTGCAAATTAATTGATCTTCATTAAATTATTCATCACACAAACACTACATTGTTGGGGCTACCAAACCACTTAACCATTTGGACTTCACAAAGCATATTCCCGTGAGTTCTTTCACCATAAGGGGACCACTTTGGAGTTCAACCATTTGGTTCTTCCTATAAACCATGACATAAAATTAATGATACAACTCCCTTCAATATCAACACATCATTATGACACCACTTGATATCAACTGTTCGTCATCAATTACATCAATGACAACATAATCCAATAGCCAAGACATCAATGATACAAGCACATCACTATGAAAATATTTGAAATCAACCCTTTGACATCAATGACAACATAGTCTAACATTGAAACCCTTCTTCTTTTTTACACTAATGTGGAGGTATTTTAGGGAAATTTTTATTGAAATGATCATATTCATGGCGATGACTACACTTGAATGGTAGTTGCTCATATCCCAATGGTTGTATATGGTTCTAGTTGTCAATTTCAAGTTCAATTGTCTGTAGAATATATTTTCAATATTAACTTTGATGACATGTTCCATTTTGTCAACAATGTTTCCAACCATACTCCCTATTTCCTCTAGAGTTTCAATGTCCAGTAGATTGGAAGGAATACAAGGTACCCTCTTCCAAACTAGAATAAGAGAACATGGTATCCTCCTCTAGATCAAATTCTAGAGACCAGCAGTTGAATTATAGCCCTCATATGCCCACAAACCATGGGTCTCTACAAAGTATTGTGTCTCTATCTTATTTATTCTAGAAATGAAATCCAAAGAATCCCTTACCACAAAAACAAATTTGGAGGTCTCCTTTCATATGATGAACCCACTTAGCCCCAAGGGTTACCTCAAGTGGTTCTGAGCCAGATGTGAAGCTATCCCTAGCAGACGAGGTCACAGGTTCGAATCTTATGTTTCCCCTTGGGGTTAAGCTCATAATCAGGCTGGTGGTATAAGCCCGTTAACTCAGAGGGTTTGTCGTGATCTTCTTCCATGGACGTAGCTAACACCGATTCCGATGCGGTGAACCACACGAAAAAAATGATGAACCCACTTGCTTTTGATTTAGGAATCCAACACTTTAATGTTCAGTAAAACTCCCATTATAAATTTCCCAATCAGAGTATGATCGATGAAGAAGAAGGCTTTTCTCTTCACACATACACATTGGAGGTGGAGCTTAGAGATGTTTGTTGCAAATTTAACAAATGGAATGGATCATTTGTGGTTCCAAGAAGGTCATGGTCAAGTTCTTGAATGATGCTTCCTCATCCATTGTGTTATAACTTGAGGTAGTGGTCATAATAAGATGGCATACCCCCATACAATTTATCTTCTAATGTGACCTATAGCTCAAAATGGAAATAAAACCACTAATCTATCCTCAAACCATAGATTAAAGGTGTCTCAATCACCACTTATTAGTTATGTAGATTCCCAAACAATAATTTTGAGTAGATAAAGATCACATGGGAAAGCTAAGGTCAAGAACCCTAGTCACACTCAAAGTAAGCAATCTTCTTCAACATTCTTTTGATCTTGACTTCATATATATATATAATGTTTTATTGTATAATATATCTTAAAATTAAGATGCATTTATATTTTTTATATTGACATTAAAAATAGTATACAATTTATTTTATTTTATTTCA
>JZKD02S1872654.1:58303-81410 GCA_000966675.3 Picea glauca
AATAGTAACTAGGGAATTTATATTAATAAAAAAGATGCAAACAAAGCTCACAACTAATATATAAAGAGAAATCACTTATATGTAGCTTTCCAAATACATATTTCAAGCCTTCTCCCATCAACATGATGTAAGGGAGAAATGCGACCCTGGACTTTCCAAAACTTGATCATACTACCTATTTGCAAGAATAAATTATTACAAATAGTTTGCATATAATTAAATATTATGTGAAACTCTCTTCTCACTATGCATGAGGGCATCCAGGGTTTGTTGAGTACCCTGTAAGATTCTTGATTCTACTTCTTTCTCTCTACATTCTTAATTTGAATTCTTGCCTCTTGTTGATAGAGGACAAGGACACTGATCCATCCTTAGAAATTCTACAAAGAAAGGCAAATTAGAGTCTTTAGGTATATGATATTTTTTCTCTCCCTACCTTTATTCTTCAAACTCCTCCCCATATGAAGTTGGTTCCTTTTCTTGGGGAGTTGCTGAAACCCAAATGGAAGTCCCATCCTTCTTGGTTGGATTTTTTACCACTATTTCTACTTCTTATTCCTTCACTTGTGAAGTTGAACATACCCCAATTGAGTTCTCATCCCCATTATTTGAAGTTGTATTCTTTGTTTTCTTTTGTTCCTTTTTTGATGGCCCAAATTCACACAATGAGCTATTCTTCTAGGAATCTTTCTCGACTAGTCCTTGTTTCTCTTCCTCATGATTTCATAACTTCAAATTTGTTATTAGAAATATTATATGGGTATAAATGAGGCCTATTGTCAAGTTGAGTCCCTATGGAATTTTGTTTCTTATGATTTCTTAAAAATTGTTTAAATGAATCTTTCTCGACATTGTTCTGAGAAGTTGGAGTTGGCTTAGAAGATGGATGAGTTTCTTAAGCTCTTGGATAGGTTTTAGTGAAATTCCCATACTTGTGAAAAGAGTTACATTTGAAAGGAACATGCTCATAATCAAGAACCTAAAGATTACTCTAACCCTCCAGATTGAGTTAAATCGTTTCTGGCAATCCCTTTTAAAAGTCTGTTTCCACACATATTCTGGCACATGTGAAAATATTATCCTTTGTATCATCATAAGCAATAAAACAACCCAATTTGTCTCCAATATATTTAATTTAGTCTTCACCCTAGAAAATAATGGGGAGGTGCATTAGTATGATTCATACATGAGCAATAGAAATTTCCATGTCTAGATTAAATTAAAGAGTCCATTGGGAAAGGAACATTCCCCTAGAACCCGTGAAGTAGGGACCTGATCTGAAGATTGAGTCCCTATATTTTTTGTTTCCAAATAAAATCACATAAAAACCTTTTCCATAATAAATCTAATAAACATTATTCGAAACAACCCAATTCTTAGAGATCCATTCCTGGATAGATATAGGATTAGGCCAAATGCCTATAAACTTACCTACTAAACCTCTCTCCGCTAGAAGAATAGATTTTTTTTTTCCGCAAAGAACCTCATGTCTATATTAGGGATGGATTTTGTCTTTTTAGAAAATCTTCTTTTTTCATAACATTTCTCACCAGCTACTCTAAAGGATTTAGCCAAAGAAGAAAAATATTGCTCATCTAAAACAGAAGCCTCACCCATGAAGAAGACACTGATGGATAGGGAGACCCACCAACGACGCATGAAAATACAGCTTCAATCTACATGTGGACATAGAGAAATCTCTATCGCATAGAATGGTTTGAAGGAAGGGCATATATAGGAAGGAGAAAATTCAGAAGGCCAGTTGCATTAGCAGCACCAAACTCCTTCCACCAAGATGAGATGAAAGGATTTGTGTGCTTTAGAATCTAATCTCAACTCAAAGAGACAAATATATCCTTGTTTTCTAGATTCCAACCCATTTCATTATGTAATTTTTCATACAAAATCTTGACAAAAATCATGGAAAACGTGCTCGAGAAAATTCTTCCAAAACTTATTTCTGAGACAAGGAGGTTTCATGCAAAAGTGACAAATTGTGGAAAATATCATTTTGGTTCAAGATTCAATCCACTCTAGTAGGACAAATAAAGAAAAAGAAACGATGCTTTCGACAAGTAATTTCAACACTCTTTCCTTTTGGATGTTCTTCCCAAATTTGTCTTTGATGAGTCCTTTGTCTAATAGATTAAAGCCAATATTGACTCTCCTTTGATTTCCCCTATGGGAAATGGAATACCAACTGCTTTCTTCAAAATCAAGAGGGGCCTAATCCAAGGTTGTCCTCTCTTCCCCCTCTTATATATAACTATGGTTGAATCTTTGAGCAGGAAATTAGAGTTCAAGTGGGGAGTTGAAATCCTCCATAGTAGTAGTAGAAAACCTCATCATCCATGTTTCTTCCTTCTTTAACCTTTAGCTAGATATGATATTGCCAAGAGCCCCCATTAGCCAAATGTTAATGAAGCTCCTCTCAAACCATCAAGTTCATCTATCATTTATGGAATCAATGGATAGTTTCCATGCTAAGAAATAATTTTTGCTATTTTATGTTGTTTAATGATATAAAAATAGATATTGTTATTAAAATTGTTCATAAAGTAATACAATTGTAGGATTTTATGAAGAAAGACATGATTCATCCTATGGATTTCTAGCTTTTGTAATTTGTTATGATTGCTCAATAAAACAAAATATGACCTCCTCTTATACTATTTATTTATAGATTAGGGAAAGCCTGTAATACCCCTAGGTTGAACCCCAAATGTAAAAATGAATGTAATTATCATTTACATATAAGCTATTGAGCTAATAGAACAAGTTGTCAATTTGGTTCTGTGTGCATTAAGTTGGTGCGCGAGAATCCCACATCAAAGGAGTGTGCGCAGTTGTAATATGACCCAACGCACAATTTAATGTTTTGGTGCGCACCTGAGAAAGTGCGCAGGAATGTCACACTAGAAATGAAACAGTTGAAGCTACAACACGCACTAATTTAAGCGCACAAGGAACGACACTCCAGGGTAAGTGTGAAAGGATGGCGCACTAAAGGAAATGGGCGCAACCCTAGATTCAGCGCGCAGTGCTTTAATGCACAGGTTTTGAAGGCCTGTGAAGCCTTTTTGTATATAATTCATGATGTAACATGCACATGTGTAAGAGCCTGTGGGTGTCACACTGAAGTAAGAGTGCACGCAACCCAGAAGTTCCAGGCACACAAGCTTAGTGCATGAGTTTTCTGTTTTTGAGGCCAGTGAGCCTGGATACCAAAAGATCAATAATTTTGTACTACGATGGAAATGTAATCACATGAAAATTAATGAAAATACATACCCATGGTAGATCAACTACGTGAAAGAGTTCAAGGGGATTAAACTCCACTAGATGAGGTTAAAGGGGCTTAAACCCAAAAAAGAATATTATATTAATATTTCTTTAAAAAGTGAAAAGTAAGGATATATTATTATATCCTAGGTCCCAAGGAGGGGAAAAGTGGTTGAAAGCAGTTCTCAACATGACAAGTGTCAAGTTGGGGAGCATGTTGTGGACTGAAGGCAGTTCTCAACCTGACAAGTGTTAAGTTGGGAACATGCAGTCAAATAGTTTGGACTTGGTCCATTCTGGTATGGGAAGAAGGGGATCATTGGATGATTATTCAGGACTGACCAAGCTGTGAGGGAGTTGATTGTTATGTCATCGAGCCGACTCTTATGTCATCGAACTGTTCAGTGAACGAACATAATTTTGGTTATGATGATTTGATTGTCACTATGACTGGTATGTCGATTACTTTTGCAGATACTTGTGTATGACTTAGCTTGGAGAGCTTGATTGAAGAGGCGGGTTGTCAGGACCGTGGGACTTTTGATTTAAGAGGTGGGTTTTCAGGCCCATTGGATATTGCATTCTCTCTAGGTGAGAGAATTGCTGGGAATTATTTCACGAGGTGCTAAACTGCAGTGACAAGGCTCTTAGACTTCATGCCTGGCCTCTTGTTGAGGATCTGGAAGGGAAGTGGGGAAACCAAAGGAATGTTGAGCAGAGAAGAGGCACAATTCCTGGGGTGGGACAGGCATGTCGGGAATGAGAGATTGTAGGTTGTTAGTGCGAGTTGGCATCTATGACGAACTTTCCAGTAATTGAGTAAACTGTGACTAAGTTACATGTGTCTAAGTTCCTGTTGAGTGAGAAACTTTAACCTGGTTTAGGAACCCTTACCCAAGTGGAGTTTATCCCCAGCTCGGGGGGACCCAGTATTGAGATTTATGAAAAGTGCAATCTAAGTCTAGAAGGAACGTGGAAGGTCTACCCGCATTTGGTGTCCTTTTATTCAAAAGATAAGTGCCAATTGTGTGTTAAATTATGTTAGCAGTAATATCTATGCAATTGTTGTCATGGATTTATGTTGTTTATGATACAAGTTTATTTTGTGATGATTGTGTATAATTTTTTTATGAATATGTATATAATTACGCTTGCAGAATGTATGTTTATGTTTAAATTAGTGACAATTGTGTTAGAGAAATTTGGGTGGAATTGTTGGTAGATTGGTATCAGAGCTGATGACAAGAGAAGTTTGAGTGACGTGACTCGGCTTGAGTGGTCGGGTGCATTACAAAGTTGGTATAAGACCAAGAAATTTTTAAGTGGCATTGCCCAGCTGGTGGTTGGGGGTGTGACAAGTTGGTATTAGAGCCCAGTTAACAACACTGAGCCTAGATGGGCCGAGTTAATATCATGTCGAAGTATTTTTTGTAGCAAATTGAATTCAAAAGTGGTCAAATTTCAAGTTATAGTGCATTCATGACGAAGATTTGAAGCACTTGAGTGAAATTGGGTAAAAGCCACAATTTTCTATTGTCAAATTCCTGAATAATTTGGGAAATTTGGTTAAGTGAAGAGATTTTCCTTATTTTAATTCTTGTTCAAGAAAATTCAAACAAGAATTGGTTAAATTTTGGTTTACTGGAGTGAAATTGAACAAATTTATTAGTTGCAGAAAGTTCATGGTGAAAAATTTGGTGAGAATCGGGCAAAAGCCCCAATATTTGTAGAAAAAATTATGGAAAATCAGTTAAGTGACCAGAAATGTTGTGCGCGCTAAGTAGTAGTGTGGAGCAGATGTGCACACTAAACATTGGTTTTGCACAGAAGTTAAAGGGTGCATAAGATATGTACATTAAGTTTTGGAAATGCGTTGTATATAACATGTGGTGTGCACAGAATATAGGTGTGCGCTAAAGATTGGCATCGCACAGTACAAGGTTTGTGGCACACGATTGATAGTTGATGCGCAAAGTGTACACTTGATATGTTGGCAGAGCACACTTTGATTTTTTGGTGCGCACAACAATGGTATGTTGTGTGCGGATGTTGAATTTTCATGTCGCATAAAGGAATAATTACTGGTGCGTGGTGTGGATATAACAGTACGCACAAAATATTTGTGCGCGACACAGAAGTGGTGTTCAATAGATATTGATGTGTGACAGAATATTGGTGTGCAAGTAGTATGGGCGTGCAGTGTAAATACACTTAAACTTGAAGTGGTGTAGTGTAGTGCTGGTAGTGAATGCAGAGTGTATGTGCGCAACATAAATATTTTTCTCAACAGAGCATTAGTACAGGACAGAAATATATGCACATGGGGTAGTAGTGCGCGGTATGCGCTACATTTTAGCGTTGAGTATGTAAAACTAGCACTTACTAATAATTGAAAAGTAGTGCACGCATAGTTAATTGGACAATCGATCTTCCCAAGAGATCAAAAAGAGAATTATGATGTTATATGGAAACTGAACTTTACATATATTCATGATATTGCTAAACTGTTTAGCCTAACAAATTTTGTTGGTTGCACTTTTTGCAGAGTTAACAACATTTAGATCATAACTCATCAACAAAAGTTTAAAATCATGGAAGATGTGCAGAGAGGTTACAACCATGAAGAAGAGATCAGAGAAATGTATGTCCATATGGCTAATGAAGGTACAAATTCAAATGGACATGGAGAAGGTAAAGAAGAAAACATGAACAGAGTGGAAACCATAAAATGTTTGCAAAGGGATCTCCTGAGTCATAAACTTGATAATGAGAGGGTTACTAAAGCCAAGAAACAACAGGAAGACTTTAGCATTAAGTTGATGCAGATCCTGGACAAAATAGAGAGGAATATGGATAAGCATACCGAGTCAAGTAGATCATGAAGATATAAGTCTCACGATAAGAGGGGAAGATTAGTGCACAACAAAAGTGTTGGAAAGAAACACCATAACTCTCCAAGGCATTCAACTAGGAGAGCGTGCAATAATATAAGTCCATCTCCTGTGAGAAAACCTAAGAAGAGGACTGGGGTGGATGAACTTCAGGGATAAATGAACAAAATCAAGCCTCCTACTTTTTATGGTGAACACATGAACAATGAAAATGCAGAGACATGGTTACTAAACATGAGGAAGTATTTTTAGTTGCATAACTACTCTTCACATGCAGAAGGTAGAATTGTTATTTATCAACTCAAGGGAAAAGCCTCAATGTGGTGGGACCAATTTGTGCATGTACAACACATTGATGAGAAGAAGGTGACTTGGAGAGAATTCAAGAGGTGTTTCCAAAGGAAATACTTGACTAAGAGATACTATGACAAGAAAATGAAAGAGTTCTTTGAACTCAAGCTTGGGAGTATGACCATAGATGAATATGAAAGGAGGTTTTTAGAATTGTTGAAATGTGTTTCCTTCATCAAAGATGATTAAGTTAAGATTCAAAGATATTTGAGTGGGATACCATCTTTTATTAGTGACAAAATACAGTATGATGATCCCAAAACATTGGATGAAATAATAAGAAGGGATAAGTGACTTTATGATCACCAAAAAGGGAAAGCATCTTACCAGAAAGTTTGGAAAGACAAGAAGAAAAGAAATATGGAACAGAGGAAGAAGGGGACCAAGCCACCATTCTTCAGAAATAACTCTCAAGAACAACCAACTTCTAAATAATTCAGAATGACAGATTCATTAAGGAAAAGGCCAAGGCAACCACCTATTCAATGTTGGGGTTGTAAGGGAGATCACATGTACATAGATTTCCCTCATGGGAGTGAAAGAATGAGGATTGTTCCCAGCGTGTAGCAAGTTGAAATAGTGGAGGACATGGGTAGAAGTGTACCTAAGATCTATGCAGCCATGGACAACAGGAAATATGAATTTCAGTCCCACATGATTGAAGTAGAAGGTAAGATCAATAATCATCCCATTGTTATTTTAATTGATTCAAGAGCTAGCCATAGTTATCTATATCCTAAGATGGTGGAAAGGTTTCGATTGCCAAGAAACATAATTGGAAAACCTTGGATGGTGTAGCTAGATACAGAAGATAAAGAAAGATTAATGAGATGGTCAAACCATGTTCAATGAACATGAATGGACTGAACACCAGCGCAGATCTGAACATCATACCTTTATGTTCCTATGACTACTTAATTTGTTTGGATTGGTTGGACCAACATCATGTTGTCCTAGACTTTTATAACAAGGAATTCACTTGTTTGGATGAGGAAGGAAACTTAAGGACAGTACAAGGAATTCCCAGAGTAGTAAGTGTTAGAGAAATTTTATCCTTACAACTAAAGAAGAGTTACAGGGAAGGGTGTCAAAAATTTGTCGCGCAGATGAAAGAGACACCTAAGGATAAGGTTTTTGTAACACACCCGACCCCTAAGTACCATTTTTAGGGATGGGGCATCAAATTGTTGCTTCCCTTAATTGTCTTGGATCCTCTTTTCGAGGTCTTCGTCCCCTTCTACTCAACCGTAGCTTATTAACATCTGCTACCAAGCTCAAACCCGAGTTCTGGATTGCATATTATGGCCTCTTGAAGCTCTACGGGTGCTATTAGTCAAGGGCCACGTGGCACCCATGTGGATCCATCTCCTTCGTACCATCCCAAGCTCCCTAAAGTCTCGGAGACTCCCCAATGTCCCTACATCCACAGTGGAATTCCATCCATCGTTCAAACCAACGGTAGGACTTGATCCTCATTTAACACATAAGCTAAAGAGGAATTCGACGTTCGACACTTCGGCATTGTACATCCCTTTTTCCTTTCTGCATGCATATCCTCTGGATTCCCGAACTCCCGAAGGGCTTGAAATATCACCACGTGGCTCCGACCTTCAGTCCTTTCAACTTATCTACAACACTACACCCCAATCCTCCAGAGTTCCGAACTCCAGAACTCCCGAAGGGTCCACCCTTACATGTGGTGGCATATTAAACGAAGAGGCAAGGACAGGTGGGTCCCAAGTAATCCACCTATCAAATGGTCAAGTGAAGATGTGCCAGGGGGGTGTCATGCAGCAAGGCAGAGATGACATGTGGTCCTATCAGTGGATGACACGTGTTGTGTTCTAATAGGCACATAGGGTCTGCGAAAAGTACGAATTAAGGTGTTATAGAAAGATTTGCCTCACTTTATGCAATATTTCACAGAGGGCCTTATTCCATTTCTCTATGCAGACTTATATTCCCTGTTGATAAAATCCAGAGACAAAAATAAATATTTTTCCACTTGTACACATATTGCACACTATACAACAAGCGTATACGTAGGTTGCTCCATTACAACCCGCATACATCAAGATTTGTGCCAGAAAATGGAAATTAAATGTCAGGTTTCCATTTCATGACAAGAGATCTCTGATCCTTGGCCTTCCATATATTGGAAACGTTATGAATCGACCCTTCAGTTCCATTTTAAAGGTTATAAATGGGCCAATTCTGAGCTATGGAAAAGGAGAAAGAATTCAAATTTGAGAGAAAAGTTACTCTAGAGAAATTATTTACTTCATATTGAGTCTACATCCCTTTGTCCTTTAAGTATGAACACAGTGTTCAACCCCCAAGCTCTTCCCTTATTGATGGAGAACCTCATTGTCTCCCTTCTATGAGCTTGCCTTTGGTGGAGGAATGAAGTGGTGGAGGCCCAACTGGAAGGAACTTAGTTTCTCGGTTCTGAACTGTGTTGACATGGAAGTCTGTAACATTTTCACTTTTGTTGATCATTTATTAATAGAAATACTCTCTTCCCGTCCAATTGATATCTTGCAAATATATGAGTTATTATCCATGGGTGTATTTGCTATGTATATTGATGGATTATGCTATCTAATGTGCTAACCTTTTATATTATCACCATATGCTTGCTTTGCTTGTTTGTTGAGAACTTGTTGCAGGTATATAGCTTTGGGTGAAAGTGCTCAATGGTGAACTTCATCGAACATCTGGACGAGGTAGGCCTCTTTCTTATCTTGCTTTCATATTAGTTTATATAGCGTGTTTTTGGGATAGAGTTGATTTCTGCAATCATTTTCGTCTGTTGTGGTTCACCATAGCCATAGAGATATTTTCCTCGTAACACAAGGTGACATGTGGCACGTCAAGCGTGGGTCCATGTTACATTGGGTGACGTCAGTGCACCACATCACTCTGGACTGATAGCTTTCCAATGCCCTTATATCTCATGGTCGATATGTGTCCACGTAGATTCGTTGATCTATGGCCTTTGTTACTTCGTAACTTTGATGTTCAGGGGTTCCGTTGTGTCACTTCCTCTTTTCTCTCAAATTGGTCAGTGTTGAGATGACCACGGTCTATATCTAACGATCATAGGAGATCCTGAAACATCCTCATATCTATGGTTCTTATTAATTCACGAATTCGACGTTCGGAGGTTACGCCCGCTTACCACCCCCTTTCTCCCAAAGTGGTCAATGTCAAATTGACTGCATCATGGATCCAACGAGCAGGAAGGATCCCAAAGCGTTCCTAGATCTACGGCTCACGTTAATTCATATATCTAGCATTCATGGATTTTGGCGTTATGATAGCTTTGTTCCCTCGAAGTGGGACTTTGTCAAACTTTTGACCGCGACGTAGATCCAATGGTCAAGGAAGATCCCAAGAACCCTCGGATCTACGGCTCGCATGATTTTGGGACCGGTAAGTGGATCAGGCTTTAACAGTGGGACAGGTCCATCTGCCACAGTTAGGGAAATCGCCAGATGTTGGTGAACCTCGTGAGCGACTGTAGCAACAAGTTTCCTTTTGTTAGTTTGAAAATTTTCAGGCCATCACACCCCAGAGCTCAGAACTCCTGGAGTTATGGAGCCATAAAGGCTTAGCTCCTTTCAGGGCTAGTGTAGGGTTCCCATACCTTGGTCATATGGATTCTTGGACAAGCCTCGAGGCTACATGCTCGGCACTTAGACGTGATTTGGTTAGAATCATGGACATAAGCCCTCGATCAAACAGGTGAAGGGTTTGACGGAGGCACCCTCCTTCCACAGAGTTCAAACTTGGTGTTCCCATGAAGGTCAAATCGAGGGGTCGGTGGGACATAAGTTTCCCCATTAACTCTACCCCGAATCTCTCTCATCACAAGTTCAATCCTTGAGAAAAATTCCCTTAGGGTATTTCCAGCCAGTGCGGAGACTGTAGAATATACTTAGACTCACTTATAGACCCACGTCCCCTAGCTCTCTAGCTACTAAGCTAAGAAAAATAGAAGACCATGTGAATACAAAATTTTATAGAAGAAAAGGATCATTTCTGGCGATTGATCAAACACTGTAAAAATTAACCATAAATACAAACATTCAACCATCACTTCCATTTCATTACACAGAGTATGAAAATAATTATCAGAGACCAGAATCATGCAGCGACTGCTGAAAGGGGTGCTTGTTAACCCCCAACTGTAGGCACAACCACTCCTGAACGGATTTACCATAAATACAAACATTCAACCATCACTTCCATTTCATTACACAAAGTATGAAAATACTTATCAGAGACCAGAATCGTGCAGCGACTGCTAAAAGGGGTGCTTGTTAAGACCCAACTGTAGGCACAACCGCACCCAACCACTCTTGAACGGATTTTCTCTGTGTCAATCAAGGACAGAGGTTATTATCCTCCTCCCGCAAGAACTTAGCAAACAATTTTCTCTATACCAAACAAGAGGGCCTGCAACGAGTACTTTCATGGTCACTCGTCTTCTCTACTGCCTCGTTTATCAGCTTGGACTGAAAACATTGCTAGTAGCTTCTTGCACCCAGAACTAATTTTATTTCTTAGTTCTCCTTCGAACTCTTGAGCTACACATGCTCTCCTCTTCCTTGCCCATCTTCCTCTGCCCACGAAATCCCTTCCTTTCTTTCCTTCCTCGGGAATATTGTGTGGGTATGAACCCCTAGATCATGGTCAGATATGGAAGCCTTGCAGGTGGTTACTTTGTCCCATCTCCTCATTAACTCTTAAGGAGGGATTTTTCCAACTACCAACCTGATTGGTAATTCATTTCTGGGTCTGAGGATTGTTCTGGGTCTGAGCAATTAACTCCAGTAAAGTATTGGTTTGGTGGGGATCATCTCAACCATTTCTGGATTCCCTTATTATCTCTCTCATAGCATCATGTTCTATCTTGGTAAATTCCCTTTCACCAGTTATGCAACACTATCCATTTTTAATAAACAACAAAAATACATACATTACCCTTCATAACAAAAAGGTTCACCAAATCCAACACTCACACATATTCAGTCTGCCACAATCTTTTGGTAAGTTATAGTTATATTTAGAAGCTGGGGGAAATAGGGGTATTCAATCCCCTACCCCTTAAAGGAATATCTTCCTCAATGTTCTAACTACCGACATGCTTTGTATGTACCGAAGTAAACAAAAATAGGTATTCTTGTTTCATGGCATCCTCTATTTCCTATGTAGCTTCATCTGGACCAAAGTGTTTCCACTACACCTTGACATGTGCAATGGTTTTGTTCCTGAGTGGGATTTCCTTCCTTTCTATTATGCATTGTGGTTCTAGTAGGAATTCTCCCTCAGTTTCCACCTGAATCATAGACCAATCAATTATATGATTAGAATCATGTACATATTCTTTAGTAACGAAACATGAAAAACATTATGTTCTTTCACTGTGGGAGGAAGTGCAAGTCTATATGCTACAGGTCCCACTCTATCAAAAATTTCAAAGGGTCCACAATATCAAGGTTCCATCTTGGCATAGGCTCCCATTCTCAAGGATCTTTTCCTGGGTCTAACTCTGAGATACACACGATCCCCTGCTTTGAATTCTCTAGGAGTCTATTTTCTGTCTGCATAGATTTTTTGTCTATCCTGAGCTATTTTCATATTCCATTTTATCAGAACTACTTGTTTCTCCATTTCTTTTAGCATATCTGGCCCGATTGTAATTATGTCTACTGGGTTATCCCAGCTGATTGGAATATTGCATTGTCTACCATAGAGGGCCTCAAAAAGACTCTTTCTCAATGACTTGTGATGGTCATTGTTGTAGGCAAATTCTACCAATGGTAGGTAGTCTTCCCACTTCTTGGGTTGATGCATCACATGCATCCTTAGCATGTCCTCTAACACTTGGTTTACCCTCTCTGTTTTTCCATCGGTTTGAGGGTGATAGGTTGTACTAAACAGTAATTTAGTTTCAAAGCCAACAAATAGATATTTCCAAAATGTTGAAGTAAATTTTGTATCTCAGTCAGATATGATTTCCTTAGGCATGCCATGGAGTCTAAATATTTATTTCATGAAAATACTGGCAATATCTATTGCTTTGCAAATTGACTTGACGGGAATGAAGTGAGCATCCTTGCTCAATTTTTCCACAACTACCATGATGGTGTCATTTTGTTTAGTTGATTTTGGTAACCCTATGATGAAATCCATGGAGATGGTTTCCCATTTTCTATTATGGGATTGGTAGGGGCTGCAACAACCCTGTTGGGTGTCGGTGCTCTGCCTTAACCTACTGACATTCTAGAAACTTAGCTAAGTAATCAGTTATGTCGTTTTTCATCACGGGCCAATAAAATAGTTTCCTAGTGGTTGTGATCATCTTCTGATAACCATGATGATCAGTATATGGTCTTTTGTGTAGTTCATCCACTATGAACCTCTTCAAGTCATCACAATTTGGAACATACAACCTACCTTTTTAAGTTAGTACGCCATCATTCAGTAATCGATAACCCTCATACTTCAACCCCGTGGGCTCTTTCTCTAAGTATGATTTCACAGTCTTGAAAAATGCATATGTTTCTTGTACACCTTCGAATCTCTCCTTAACGCCTGATTCACAGGTGCTTATAGCTTCCAAGTGAATCACTTTCATGCTTCTGTTAAGGGCATCATCCACCCTATTTTCTTTTCCTTTGATATGTTTGATTTCAAAATCAAACTCACTCAGGAGAGCCATCCATCTAGATTGTATATCATTGAGTTTTGGTTGATCACACAGATCTCTCAATCCACTATGGTTTGTCATAAGAACAAATCTCCTACCTAGGAGGTAATTCCTCCACATTTTTAAAGCATGTACTATGGCAGCTAACTCCAAATCATGGGTTGCATAATTGATTTCACGCTCATTCAATTTTGTGGATTCATAGAAAATTACATGTCCTTCTTGCATAAGGACTCCTCTGAGCCCTTCCTTGCAGGCATTTGTACACACAAGGAAGTCCTTGTTTGGGTCTGAAATCTTCAACACATGTACATTGGTTAGAAGTTATTTCATCTCTTGGAATCTTTCTTCACATTCTGATGTCTAAATGAATTTAACTCCTTTTTTCTGAAGGGAGGTGATTGGGCAACCAATCTTGGAAAATCCCTTTATGAACCTCCTATAGTATCCTATTAGGCCCATAAAGGATTTGATATCAGATACACACTTTGGGGTAGGCCAATCCATAATGGATTTGATCTTGTCAAGATCAACCACCACTCCTTCTTCAGAAATAACACGGCCTAAGTAATGGACTTGTTTCTGGAAAAAGTCACACTTACTAAACTTAGCATAGAGTTGATGCTCTCTTAGCACTTGAAGCACTAAATTGAGATGTTCTTCATGCTCTTCCCTACTCTTAGAGTATATTAGAATGTCATCAATGAAAAACAACACAAATGTATCCAAGAACTTACTGAGTACATCATTCATTAAGCACATAAAATTGGTTGTTGCATTAGTAAGCCCAAATGGCACCACCACAAATTCATAGTGACCATATCTTGTCCTAAAGGTTTCTTTGTGGATGTCTTCATCCTTAATTCGGACTTGATAGTATCCAGACCTCAAGTCAATCTTGGATAAAATCGTAGCACCCCTTAATTGGTCAAACAAGTCATCGATCCTTGGCAAGGGATACTTATTCTTAGTGGTCATCTTATTGAGTTGTCTATAGTCTATGCACAATCTGTGTGTGCCATCCTTCTTTTTCAAAAACAAGGTTGGCGCTCCCCATGGAGATACACTAGGTCAAATGTAGCATTTTTCCATCATCTCCTTTAGTTGTAGTTTGAGCTCAACCAGCTCTGGTGTAACCATTCTATAGGGCTTTCTAGACACTGTCACCGCTCCTGGTACAAGTTCTATTGAAAATTCAATATCTCTTCTTGGAGGTAGACCTGGTACCTCTTCTGGAAACACATATTTATATTCTCTTAATATGGGATGGTTCTCTAGGCTTGGTTTATTGTTCTCAATAGAGTTCAACACCTATATTTCATACAAAGGACATCCTTTTCTGCAATACTTCTTCACTTGAAGGATTGATATTTGTCTCACTGAGACAGGCTTTTGAATCCCTTATAGGGTTATTTTTCTCCCTTTTGCATCTTCACACTCCAAAGTTTTATTGTAACAATCCAAATTGGTTTTATGGGAAGCCAACCATTCCATGCCAATCAGCAGTTCATAAGATCCTAAAGGTAGCATGTTTAAGGTGGCTTGGGTGGGTAACCCATCCATAATGAATTGGCATGTTGGTATGACCTATATTACCTTTCTTTTGGTTCTAGTGGCTAGTTGTACTAGCCATGATTTAGCATGTTTTACTTACTACAATTTACATTTCTCAACAGTTTAAGGGGAAACATAACTCAGATTAGAACCAAGGTCAATTAAAATGGAAACTAGATGATTGGAAATCATACCTTCCATCTCCACCATTGAATCTTGGTGGCCAACTTGTCTATTATCCAAGGCTGCATAAATGTGTGGCATGCTCCTAGCCACATCATTGGTTTTGGTAGCCTCTTGGATGTTGTAGACCCTCCTATTGTTTTGTTTCCTATATGGATAGTCCCTCAGCAGATGCTCTTCTCCACAACCCCAACATTTCAAAGGTTCTCTCTTTATTTTATCCGTCTTACTTGGGGCTGCTCCAAAGGGTTTATTACCACTCTGAGATGAAAAATTATGTTGATATACACTTCTAGTAGGAAGGATCATCTTAGAAATTTTCCCATGGTTCTTAAATCTTGAGGATTTAAACCCCTTCCTCTTGAATATTGAATTACTTTTCTTCTTCCAATCCTCATGAGTTTCTGTCTTATTCTTGAATTTCTCATAGAAATACCTTGCCTTCCAGATAATATCTTTTAAGGTCATTGGCTCATCAAATTCAATAATGTCCCAGAATGTCTGAGGCAGTCCACTAATGAATTGTTTTATCTTTACCTTTTCATCCTTTATATAGGGAACATACCTTATCAGCTCAATAAATTTGTTGATATACTCATCGATTGTGAGTTGTCCTAACTTGAGTTTATAGAACTCCTTGATCTTCCCATCAAAGTATTTCTCTTACAAATACTTCTTCTTGGAGTATTTCTCAAATTGTTTCCATGACATGTCCTTCTCATGGATTCCTTTCACATTCCTAAGGTCCTCCCACCAAATGGAGGCCTTCCCATTCAGGTTGAAAATGGACATTTGAGTCTTTAAGTTTTCAGAGTATTCATGGACTCTGAAGTACTTCTTCAAGCCAAGCAACCAAACTTTTGCTTCTTCCCCCCTTTTAATTTCTCCATCAAAAGTGGGTGGTTTGGCTTTCTTAAACTCTTCAGGTTCATGGCTCTTGGAATGTTTCCTCTTCTATCTTCTCCTCTGGGAATGTGAACTAGTTTTGCTACTGGAAGATCCCTTGGAGTTGTTAGTTTCCTCACTAGAGGATTCTTTCGATGAGTGTTTCTTGGCTCCATGGTGGGCCTTCTTTGAGGTGATCTTCCTTGTGTGGCCATTTTCATGACCATGCTTTTTTATCTCAGGTGGAGTTTGGGTTTTATTAGTATGATGTCTTTCCGTATGATTGGTTGTTGGTCCATGTTGCAGCTGTCTTTGTATATCCGATAGGATTTGCGGTAGGACTACATTAATTTCAGTTTGATTTTCCTATTCTTTTATCAACCTTTCATTGTCATCCTTACAAATATGTAATTCTTCCATGATTCTTCTTACGGTTTCAACCAAATCTAGAGGGGTTTCCACTGCCCTCCTCTCATCAGATTATTCCTCTCTATTGTGGGAGCTTTCCTCCAATTCATGATGTGTCACCATACTTCATGTGGTGGTTTTCCTGCGGTCCACCAAATGCTTGAGAGCTGATAAAAAAACATTTTTTGTTAGTTAATTCATTTACTAGTGTATGAACAACACACAGTTCAAATTTTTCAAAACATATACAACAACATAAAGTTTCATTCATTTATTTAGCAGAGGTTTAAATAAGCCTCTTAGGAATGGGGTAATATAGGGTGCCACCCCTAAAATTTTCTTTAATAATATTTTTATGTGGCTCGTTCATGAGCCCAAGAAGGCCAAGTGTTGTTGCCCACTCTAATACCAATTTGTAACACACCCGACCCCTAAGTACCCTTTTTAGGGATGGGGCATCAAATTTTTTCTTCCCTTGATTGTCTCAAATCCTCTTTTTGAGTTCTTCGTCCCCTTCTACTCAACCATAGATTTCTAACATCTGCTACTAGGCTCAAAACCAAGCTCTAGATTGTACATTATGGCCTCTCGAAGCTCTTCAAGCCTTATTAATCGAGGGCCACGTGGCACCCTTGTGGATCCATCTCCTTCATACCATCCCAAGTTCCCCAAAGTCTTGGAGACTCCCCAACATCCCTACATCCACGGTGGAAGTCTATCCATCATCCAATCCAATGGTGGGACTTGATACTCATTTAGCACATAAGCTAAAGAGGAATTCGATGTTTGGTGCTTCGGCATTGTACGTCCCTTTTTCCTTTCTATGTGCATATCCTCTAGAGTCCCAGACTTCTGAACTTCAGAAGGGCCTAGAATCTCACCACGTGGCTTCAACCTTCCATCCTTTCAGCTTATCTACAACACTACACCCCAATCCTCTAGAGTTCTGAAGTCTTGAACTCCTGAAGGGTCCACCCTTACAAGTGGTGGCATATTAAATGCAGAGGAAAGGACAGGTGGGTCCCAAGTACTCCACTTGCCAAATGGGTCAAGAGAAGATGTGTCAGGGGGTGTCATGCGGCAAGGCAGAGATGACACATGGCCCCATGAGTGGGTGACACATGTCATGTTCTAATAGGCACATAGCGTCTGCAGAAAGTATGAATCAAGGTGACACATGGTACGTCAAACGTGGGTCCACATCAACCTGGTTTAGGTTAGCACGCCACGTCACTCTGGACTGATAGCCTTCCAACACCCTTAAATCTCATGGTCTAGATGCTTCCACATAGATCTGTTGATCTACGGCCTATGTAACTTCGTAACTTCGGCGTTCGAGGGTTTAGTTATGTCACTTCCTCCTTGCTCCCGGAGTGGTCAAGGTCAGGTTGACCACAGTCTAGATCTAACGATCATGGGAGATCCTGAAACATCCTCAAATCTATGGTTCTTATAACTTCACGAATTCGGAGTTCAGAGGTTACGCTCTCTTACCACCCCCTTTCTCCTGGAGTGGTCAATGTTGGACTGACCGCATCATGGATCCAATGGTCAGGAAGGATCCCAAAGCGTTCCTAGATCTACAACTCACATTAATTCACAGCTCCGATATTCATGGGTTGTTGCGTTATGATAGCTATGTTCCCCCAAAGTGGGACTTCACCGAAGTGTTGACCGCGGCGTATATCCAATAATCAGGGAAGATCCAGAGAACCCTCGGATCTACAACTTACATGATTTCAGAACCAATAAGTGGATCATAATTTAATGGTGGGGCAGGTCCATTTGCCACAGTTAGGGAAATCATCAGATGTCGATCAACCTCGTGAGCGACCGTATAAAAAAGTTTCCTTTGGTCAATTTTAAAAAGGTCAGGCCATCACACCCCAGAGCTTTGAACTCCTGGAGTTCTAAAGCCAAAAAGGCTTAGCTCCTTTCGGGCCTAGCGCAAAGTTCCCAGACCTTGGTCATATGGATTCTTGGACAAGCCTTGAGACTACATTCTCTACACTTAGTCGTGATTTGGTTAGAATTGTGGACATAAGCCCTCGGTCACACAGGTGAAGGGTTTGATAGAGGCACCCTCCTTCCACAGAGCTCGAACTTAGTGTTCCCGTGAAGGTCAATTCGAGGGGTCGATGGTACATAAGTTTCCCCATTAACTCTACCCCAACTCTCTCTCATCACAAGGTCAATCCTTGAGAAAAGTTCCCTCAAGGGATTTCCAGCCAATGTGGAGACTGTAGCTTATACTTAGACTCACTTACAAACCCACATCCCCTAGCTCTCTAGCTACTAAGTTGAGGCAAATAGAATACCATGTGAATACAAAATTTTACAGAAGAAAATGAGCATTTCTGACGATTGATCAAACATTGTAAAACTTAACCATAAATACAAACATTCAATCATCACTTCCACTTCATTACATAGGGTATGAAAATACTTATTAGAGACTAGAATCGTGCAACGACTGCTTAAAGGGGTGCTTGTCTCCACCCAACTGTAGGCACAACCACTCCTGAATGGATTTACCACTGGCCACCCCCTAGTTAGACCATGATACTATAAGAGATACTCTTTCTTCTTGCTCTGTGTCAGTTAGAGACGGAGGTTACTCTCCTCCTCCCATAGGAACTTAGCAAACAATTTTATCTGTACCAAGCAAGGGGGCCTACAACAAGTACTTCCATAGTCACTCGTCTTCTCTACAACCCCGTTTATCAACTTGAATTGAAAATGCTACTAGTAGCTTCTTGCACCCAGAATGAATTTTGTTTCTCAATTCTCCTTCGAACTATTGAGCTACACACACTCTCCTCTTCCTTTCCCATCTACCTCTACCCATGAAATCCATTCCTTTCTTTCCTTCCTCAGCAATATTGTGTGGATATGAATCCTCAACTTGTGGTCAGGTCTGGAAGCCTTGCAGGTGGGTGCTCTACCCCATCTCCTCATTAACTCTTAAGGAGGTATTTTTCCAACTACTAGCCTGAATGGTAATTCATTTTTGGGTCAGAGGATTGTTCTGGGACTGAGAAATTAACTCCAGTAAAGTATTGGTTTGGTGGGATTCATCTCAACCATTTCTGGTTACCCTCATTATCTCTCTCATAGAATCATGTTCTATCTTGAAAAACTCCCTTTCATCAATTATGCAACATTATCCATTTTTAATTAACAACAAAAATACATACATTACCCTTCATAACAAAAAGGTTCACCAAATCCAACATTCACACATATTCAATCTGCCACAGTATTTTGGAAACTTATAGTTATATTTACAATCTGGGGGAAACAAGGGTATTACAGTGTCAGACATTGCATATTGTGTAGTCCTAAAAGATTTTGAAGATGTATTCAAGGAAATACCAGGATTTCCACCTAAGAGAGATATTGACTTTGCCATAAATCCGGTGCCTGGAGCAGCTCAAGTATCTAAGACTCCTTACAGGATGAGTACACCTGAACTCAAGGAATTGCATATAAAACTTGAAGAGATTCTAAAGAAGGAGTATATACGCCCAAGTGTGTCACCTTGGGGTGCCCCAGTATTGTTTGTAAAGAAAAAAGATGGAATATTGAGACTTTGCATAGACTTCAAACAATTGAACAAAGTAACTGTGAAGAACAAGTATCCTTTGCCAAGTATAGATGACCTTTTTTATCATCTAAAAGATGCAAAGATATTCTCCAAGATTGATCTCAGTTCATGTTATCATCAGGTAAGAATTAAAGAAGGAGATATCAACAAGACTTCTTTCAGAACAATGTGTGGCCATTATGAGCTCACAGTGGTACTGTTTGGGTTAACGAATGCACCAGTTGTCTTCATGTGTCTCATGAACGGTGTATTCAAGAATTACTTGGATAAGTTTTTCATTTTCTTTTTGGATGACATTTTGATATATTTTAAGTCTGAAGAAGAGCATGAGAAACAATTGAGAATGGTGTTACAGATATTGAGGTAGCATCAGTTGTATGCCAAGTTGAACAAGTGCTCATTTTATAAAAAGAAAATACATTACTTGGGCCATATCATATCCAAGGAAGGGATAGTAGTATATCCAGAAAAGATAAATGTCATTGAAGTATGGCCAACACCAAGAAATATCTCAGAGGTGAGATCATTCATGGGCCTTGCAAATTACTACAAAAGATTCATTGAGCAATTCTCAAGAATTGCATATCGAATCACTTCTTTTCAGAAGAAGGATGTGAAGTTTCAGTGGACACGAGATTTTGAAAGAAGTTTCCTACACTTGAAACATTTACTAACAAGTGCTCCAATATTGAGGATTGTTGATCCAAATAAAGCTTTCATTGTATGAATTTATGCATGTAATGAGGGACTTGGTGGAGTCCTTAGTCAGAATGGATATGTGGTGTGCTATGAATCAAGGAAACTGAAAGAACATGAAATACATTATGCAACTCATGATTTGGAGTTGGAAACCATAGTGCATGCTTTGAATATGTGGAGGCACTACCTCATGGGAAAAAGATTTGAGTTGAGAATAGATCACAGTGGTTTGAAATACTTGTTTGGACAACCTACTAGGAATGCCAGACCAAGAAGGCGGTTAGATTTCATCAGTGAGTATGATTTTGATATAAAACATATCAAAGGAAAAGAGAACAAAGTGGTCGATGCACTCAGTAAGAGGGTGCATCAGATGCATGCTACAACCATTAGCATGTGTCAATCAGATTTGAAAGATAAAATTCTATAAGAAGCTACAAAATCATATTAGAAGTATATGGAGTGAAGGGAAAAACTTCAGCAAGGTAACTTACAACAGAAAGTTGAAAACTATAAGCTAGGAAATGATGAAATTCTTAGATACAAGGGAAGAATTTGTGTGCCAAATTCTCGGGAATTAAAGGATCTCATCTTGGGAGAAATGCATAATGTACCTTATGTTGGACACCCAGGTTATCATAACACTATAGCAGCTATCAAGAACCAATATTATTGGCCATGCATGAAGAAAGAAGTTGGTGAGTTTATTTCCAAGTGTTTGGCATGTCAAAAGGTTAAGGCTAAGCATAGACACCCAGTTGGTCTGCTACAACCATTGCCCATTTCTATGTGGAAGTGGGAAGTAGTAACAATGGATTTTATTCTAAACTACCAAGAACCAACAAGAAACATAATTCTATCATGGTGGTGGTGGAATAGCTTACCAAAGCTGCCCATTTTATTCCAATAAAACTCACTCACAAGGCAACTAACAAAGTTGATGTTTATTTGAAAGAAATAGCTCAATTGCATGGAATGCCCAAGACACTTGTGTCTAACAAAGATCCAAAATTTACCTCAAATTTTTGGAAAGGATTGTTCAAAGGATTTGGAACAAATCTGCATTTTAGCACAACTTATCATCCAAAATCAGATGGGCAGTTAGAAAGGGTGAATCAAGTAATAGAAGATATGCTAAGGATGTATGTAATGGATAAACCATCCAAGTGGGAGGATTATCTACACTTTGTAAAGTTTACTTACAACAATGGGTACCAAGCATCTTTAAAGATGAGCCCATTTGAGGCACTCTATCGCAGAAAATGAGATACACCATTCAGCTGGGACAACCCAACTGACCGTGCAATAGTTGGACCATAACTAATTAGGGAAATGGAAGAGTAGATGGTAAAAATAAAACAGAAATTAAAGGTTGTGCAAGACAGGAAGAAAAGCTATGTTGATAAGGGAAAAACACACAGGGAATTTAATGTGGGTGATCATGTGTTTCTGAAAGTAAAGGCCAACAAAAGCTCACTTAAGTTGGTAAAGTGTTCAAAGTTGGCAGCGCGGTTTTTTGGGCCATTTGAAATCCTGGAAAGGATTGGGCCTATGGATTATATGATTCCCTTGCCTGCATCAATGCATATTCATAATGTATTCCATGTGTCATTACTTAAAAATTATGTGCATGATACTAATCATGTCATTGATTGGAATGTGATTCAGGTGGAACAAGAAGACAATTTTCAAGTGCATCATGTGTGCATATTGGATCAAAAGATCAAGCAGCTCCGGAACATAGCCATAGAGCTAGTAAAGGTCCAATGGACCTAGTATGGCCCTGAGGATGTGACTTGGGAACATGAGGATGCTATGCGGGAAGAATACCCACATCTTTTTGAAAAATTTTGAGTTTTTTAGTGTACATGTGTATATACTGCACTATGAACAGTGCATAAATAAGGGGTAGGGGATTGTAATACCCCTAGGTTGAACCCTAAGTGTAAACATGAATGTAACTATCATTTACAAATAAGTTGGTGAGCTAATAGAACAATTTGTTGGTTTGGTTCTGCACGCATTAAGTTAGTGTGCGAGAATCCCACATCAAAGGAGTGCACATAGTTGTAATATGACACAGTGCACAGTTTAATGTTTTGGTGCGCACTTGAGGAAGTGTGTAGGAATGGCACACTAGAAATGAATCAGTTTAAGCTACAACACGCACTAATTTAAGCGTGCAAGGAACAACTCACAAGAGTAAGTGAAAAAGGATGGCGCACTGAAGGAAAGGCGTGCAACCATGGATTCAGCGCACATTGGTTTAATGTGCAGGTTTTCAAGGCCTGTGAAGCCTTTTTTGTATATAATTCATAATGTAAAGCGCACCTCTGTAAGAGCGTGTGGGTGGCACACTGAAGTAAGAGTGTGCATAGCCCAGAAGTTCCACACGCACTGGCTTAGTGTGTGAGTTTTCTGTTTTTGAGGTTGGTGAGCCTGGATACCAAAAGATCAATACTTTTGTACTGCGATGTAAATGTAATCACATGAAAATTAATGAAAATACATCCCTCTGATAGACCAACC
>JZKD02S1872665.1:0-31483 GCA_000966675.3 Picea glauca
CTTCTTTCGAAGAAACAACTTGTTTACCAGGGACTTTGATTGATACAAATTCCCCAACTTATCCCATAGTTCCTTGGTTGTAGATTCTCCCGAGACATTCAACAACACTGAATCTGCCAGGCAGAGTCGAATAGTACTCCTTACTCTTCTGACCAACTTCTCTCAATCTTCGTTTGACATACCAGTAGTTGGTGTACTAGTAGTTTGTGTACTAGTAGGTTGTGTACCAGTAGCCTGTGTGCTAGTAGACGATGTACTAGTAGTCTATGTACCAGCATCCACAACAATCCATTGTTCTTTGTCTACAAGAAGGTCCTCCATATTGAGCTTCCATAGCTCAAATTTTTTACCATTGAACTTCTCTATCTCAATTCTAGATGAGCTCACCATTCCTCTTTCTATACTCAAATCTCCATAGCAAAAGCTCCCACTAAATCCAGGTTTATCAAAGACCCAAGATAAACTTGATATATCAAGACTGAGCCAAACCCTCAACAAAAAAGGTTTCCATCTGAAGCCAAAAATGAGCTCTGATACCACATGTAAGTTTTAAATGTGTGAAGTAAATCAATGCATATAGATTCTTAAGCAAGACATAAATTAATCAATGGCTCATACATAGAGTACATAGAGGTTTTATACCGGAAACCCTCAACCGAGAAAACCTTTCTTATATTCATTATATCGAATTTCACCATTCACCATACAATATATACAATGTTTTTAGGTATTTCGTAGATACCCAAACCCTAATCCCTTAATCTGGGATTAATTTACAAAACCGCTAAAAATAGCAAAATCCACTAAAAATAGCAAAAAACCGCCCAAACAAAAAAATTTGAGGCGCTGCCCTGAACGTTGCACGTAACTAGGGGGGGAATACCTGCCCCCCCTGGGACCCCCCTAGGAAAGAACCCAATGCACACGATAGAGCACTAGTGCGAGGGATTTTCAGACGCAGTTGTCATATCTGACGCGCCCACACACAAACATGCAAAGAATATAACGCATACCCAACAGTGATAACCATAGTGCTATATAGGTTGCTAAAAATTCTATTGCCCATAATAAGATGAATCATGTTGAGATCAATGCTCACTATTTTAGATGATTGGTTCATGATAACATCGTATCTCTTGAATATTGTAGAATAGATTATTAGGTTTTTGATATCTTCACAAAAAATTTATTTGAAGAAAGATTTATCAAGCTTTGCATGATGTTTGGGCTTCAAAAAGATACAATTATGGCAAGGTGTCATAATGATGTAGTTTCACCTCTTGAATATATAGATATGTGCACTGATTCCAGGGGGTGTTGGAACATCGATGGAATCCTATCAAATTTGGCAGATTGAGGGTTGGTGCTAGCCAACCCTACCAATTTTTGAAAATACCGATGTTGGGCGTCCTTATGCATTTTCCTGCTGTCACATGGCATCCCATGACTGATCCATGTGGTGGCCTTTCATTGGGCCATGTCACCATTTCTGCACTATCAGTGTTACATCATCCCTGCTCCATCATCTTTCCATGTCACTTGACAAGTGGATGTACGGTATGCCACGTGGTTGTACAGACTGCCACATGGCACTTTCCCGTTGGTCCATGGATTGGCCAAAAAATTCCAAAATCGAGTGACACATGGAAACCTTTGGTGTAGCCACATCATCCTGATCATGTCATCATGACATGTGTCTCCCTCTGCGTTTTCCACATACCATGTATGAACGTTGAAGTCATTCGTATGGATGTTGACGCCAGTAGTACGGATAGTGACACATCTATGTTGACTAGGCTAGGTTGACCAAAACTTTGACCAAAAATATATTTTGATTTGTAACTCTGTTTGAGGATTCATTTACGGCATTGGAAATCTTGCAATGCTCTCTTTGTGATGATGCCAATTTCACTGATTTTTGAAGAATTTAATTTTTTTCCCTTTCTCTGTCTACTAAGGCCATTATGAGATTCTTGAGGTGCTTCTTGCAAATTCTAAGTTATCCTTAGTCTTCTTTGGAACCCTTTTGGATCACGCCTTCACACTCAGAGATTTTTGGACCACCAAAAGATTTCATCAATCAATAGATAAGCGAGGGAAGATTTCCCTCACCTTTTCCTTCTCAATACACTTTTCCTTACTTGGATGTGTGCCTTTTAATCCCACTCAAAGATAATTGACATCACCCCTGCGTGAATCCTCATCCTCCTGTCCAGGATGATATCTTCCTTCAACTCATTCAAGTACTCAAGAGAAAACTCATCAACTCAAGGTATTGAAACTTCCTCACCCTGATCCATGATCATGGGAGGCTAAAAAAGTCTCAATTTTTCCACATTTACAACTGAGTATATATGCATATATGGTGGAAGATCTAAACAAAAAGCATTGGTACCGATTTTCTCCAAAATAGTGACGGGTCCATATCAGATGAGCTTGAGTTTCTTTACTTCACCCTTCAATCTTTCCTTACTAATGTGAAACAATACCTGGTCTCCAACCTGGAACTAATGATCAACCCCATGTTTTTCATGTTGTGCTTTATACTTTGCTTGAATTTTCTCCAATTGTTCCCTGACTACTTGGTGTACCTTTTGTATCCTTTGAATGAACTTGTGGGCCCTGTCTTCATTTATTTCCTCATTTGAATCAACATCTCTCCCATACATCAAGTCCAAAGGGACCTTAGGTAAATATCCAAAAAATGTCTCAAATGGATAACACTGAGTGGAAGAATGTAAGGCTCAATTAGGCTCGATTGTAACCATGTTGCACATAGGTTATTTGTTCATCCCATAGCTTGGGATGCTTGTTGAAGTAGCCTCAAAGAAAAAGTACCACTGTTTAGTTAACAACCTTTGTCTGTTCATCGTTTGGTGGATGGAAAACAATGTTGCTCTTGAACTTGGTGTCCATCATTCTCCACAATATTGTCCAAAAATGTCCAAGGAATCGAGTATCTTGATCCGAGACAATGGATGTGGGTAACCCAAAGTGAAACCAAACATGCTGAAAGAATAGATTAGCAATCTGCTCAGCAGTGATCTACTTTTTACATGGCATCAAGATACACATATTGCTAAACCTATCCACTACAACATACAAATAGTCATGACCCATTTTTGACATTGGTAAACCCCCTACAAAATCCATGGAGGTACTCTCGCATGGATGGGATGGAACAGGATGTGGTGAGTATAGCCCCAATTTTCTATTAGTGGGATTAAAAGTAGAACACATCACACACCCCTTTACATATTTAGTTACAATTTCTTTCATCTGAGGCCAGAACGAAACCTTTGCAGATGAGCCATAGTTTTTCCTACCCCAAAATTCCCAGACTCAAGAGAAGTGTGAGCTTTTTGTATTACATGGACTTGTTCACTTGTAGGAACACAAAGATTTCCAAGATGATAGAGTATATTTCCCTTAGACAATAGTTCTCTACTTGTGCACCATGGGTTAGCTTCTCAAATACTTCTTTAAAATATTTATCAACTACATATTGTTTCACATATCTATCATGAGATAAAGAAGCATTCTTCAAAATGATAGAAGAAACAATAGGAGGTCTAGAAATCATATCAGCTACCTTGTTACTTGTACCCTTTTTGTATCTAATTACCAAATGAAAATGTTGAAGAAAACCCATCCACATGTAATGCCGATATTTTTACAACTTGGTTTGTGCTTGGAGATACTGTAAGGGATGGTGATCTATATGTATGATTGTTTCCTTCCCTAAAAATTAGTGCCTCAATTTATTTACACTTTGAACTAATGCACACAACTCTTTATCATATGTAGGATAGTTCATAACAACTTGGTTAAAAGTTTCAGATTGGTAACATGTAAGCTTACAATATTGCATCAATACTACACCCATGGAATATTTGTTGGAATCTATATCGATCTCAAAAGGTTGTTGAAGATTCAACAGTGCTAATACTAGTGCGGTACTAATCTTTTCCTTCAAAGTGTTGAAAGATTTTTGTTTCTTTCCTCCCCACTAAAAAGTGTTCTTCACACTGGTTAAGGCATGCAAAGGAGCTGCAATAGATTATAAGTTTGAAATGAATCTCCTTCAGTATTGGATTTCACCTAAGAAGCTTCATACTTCAGTTACACTTTGGGCTCATGCCAATTTACAATTACATCAATCTTGGAAGGATCAATTTAAAATCGTCCTCCTCCTACAATATGACCTAAGTACACAAGTGCAGTCTTACCAAATTCACATTTGGACAATTTTACATACAACCTTTCCCTTGGCAAAGTATCTAATACTTGATTTACATGCCTTACATGTTCATCCCAAGTCCCACTAAATATAAGAATGTCATCTAAATATGCAATTACAAAATCATCTAGAAATGGCCTGAATACATCATTCATAATATTCATGAAGGTTGTCAGAGCATTACACAACCCAAACGACATAACTAACCAATCAAAAAATCCATGTTTGGTTTTAAAGGTAGTTTTCTATGCATCCTGTTCTGCAACCTTGATCTGATGGTATCCACTGCACAAATCCAGCTTAGTGAAATAAACAACATTCTTTAATTGATCAATTAAATCATCTATACGAGGAGGGTATCGATTTTTCACCTTGATTTTCTTTAAGGCTTGATAATTGACACACATTCTCCATGTGACATCCTTCTTTGGCACCATCACGATTGGAGAACCACAAGGAGATGAACTAGACCTGATGACCTCTTGATCCAATAAGCCTTGTACTTCCTTTTTTATCTCTATCATCTCTACAACTGGCGTTCTATACATGCTCACATTAGGAAAAGGAGAATCATGCTAAAGATGTATTTCATGTTGGATTTCTCTCTTAGGAGGTAATCCATCTTGTTCCTAGAAACTATCATCATACTTAGAAACAATATCAATTAATTATTTCTTATGAGAAGGATCACATCCTTGGAAGGTGTTGAATGTCCAAGCATCCTTCTCTCTTACGACCATGAGTAAATATCTCTTATTAGTGTTTATGATTCTCTTCATTTGTCCTGCACTAACAAGTGTGGTGTTTATCCTCATGTTGTGGGATCTAACAATATATTCCACTCCCCCTTTAGTAAGGTTATATTTGTTCTCATGACGAAATAATATTGTTTTCTTATCATAAAGATAAGGACTCCCTAGCACTATGCCACATATATCAAATGATACAACATCCAAATCCACTTCATCAATCAAATTTGAAGCAATAGAAAATCTGATCCTACACTACTTGGTGACATTAAGTTTTGATTTATCACATACCCAACCAAGAGGATAAGGCTTTGGATGTGGTTTAGTTTCAAAACCCATATTTTTTACAAGTGTTTCAGATATCAATTTTACTGGGGAACCCAAATCAAATAATGTATCTATCTTAGTGTGCTTAGATACAACCCTTATATTAAATAATACATTCCTCTTTCTTTCATCATCATGAGATTCATTATTGGAATTTGAACTAGAATGAAGGGAATATTTACCTTGTACTCCAATCGTTATGATCTTTCCTTCATCTCCTGAATCAGAATCAAGATCTTGTTGTAATGTAGTAGCGGTCTTTTTCTTCCCCTTTCCACTGAATTGTTTTGGTCTCTTCTTTGGATGTGGTGTCCAACAGTGTTCATCATCGTGACCATTCTTCTTGCAATGAGTGCAATATGTCTTTCCTTCTTTCCTCTTTACAGTGACGGTATTTTTTTCCTTCCTTTTAAACTTTTTAAACTACTTATCTGGGAGATTGGAAGGTTTCTTTGTGGATCTTCTTGAACATGCTTTCCCCTGTTCTCAAGGTGAGTGGCTTGCACAAAAACTTTGTCAAGACCGGTGGGGTTAAACAATAGTAAAGTATGATGAATATAACTGTGAAGTGCTCCAATATACTTCATTAAAGTTTCATAAGAATCTAATAGAATGTTTAATGCAGGATCTTTCTTCCTAAATTCTTCAGTGAAACTTTGTACGATTTGACCTTTACTTTGTCTTAAAGTTTTCCATTCCATCATTGCTTTATGTAAATAACCCAATGGATTAAATTGCTTCCTTATTGTTGATTTAAATTATGACCATGAGGAAAGAAGATTACCACACTTACTTTTGTCCTGAAGTTTTCTCTCCCACCATACGAGAAAGGTGCCTTCCAACCGAAGAGAGGCCAATTTCACTTTAACTTCATCTTCACCAATATATTGAACATGACAATATACTTCAACTTGTTGGACCTAGTTATCTAGATTTTCAGGGTTATCATCTCCATTAAACATAGGTAAAGAAAATTTTACATCAATATTTAATAATGGTTTCTTAAAAGAGGCTTTATGGATAAAATGATGAGAATGATGAGAATGCTCAGAGGAAGAAGAGATAGAACTTTATGGTGAAGATGGAGGCTCAAGAGGATCTCCTCCATCCCCTTGATTCACTGAAGCATTATCATATGCTTGTGATTCATTTTTCTTCCCTCTCTTCTTCATCTTCTCATATTCTGCATACATTCGCTCTACCATTTCTGACATGCGATAAAAGACCATATGGAAGTTTTTATCATGTTCATCACACTTTTCCTCTTCAACCATTTTCTTCCTTCGGGATGCACGACCAAATTCAGTATTGAAAGTATTAAGAGTTCCTTCACCCTACTTATGCTTGGCCCTAGTAAGCATTCACACTCAACAATTCAAGTCAAATATGATTGCTCCGATACCAACATGATCCATGATCTTTTCATTGATGTGACTTATTAAACAATTGTATTAAATGAGAATAAAATGAAGTGCACCATAAAGAAGGAATAAATCAATAATGAAGAGACATATGAATCAAATCTGAACACAAAACTTGATAATGGATTTCATCCCTGGTGGACTACGTCTACAGGTCATGCTCTCAACTGGATAGGTCTTTTTATTAACTTAGCAAAATAATTTGGAAAAATACCTCATTATGTATTTAACTTGCATAAGCTTTGCTCATATCAGAAAACAAAACAACACCATTGAATTTGTGGCGTCGAATTACCCAAAAATGACTGTCTCCACGCCTGGATCTGAGTCTGGCACTTTCAAGCCCATGAGAAAATTTGTCTCGATTTCCATGCATGTACCTGCAATAAATTCATGTGGAAAAATTATTATTTTTCGTTCCCTGTCTGTACATTCGTACCCCTAGTCTACCCCCCCGTGCACTGGTGAAAATAAAAACTTAAGTAATAATGGGGGCGGACTTTACCAAGTCACACCCCAGCCCAAGTGGTTGGCATACATTGCAAAGGCAGACTTGATAGGGGAGATCTCGGGGTCGAACCTGCGAGCCTCTTGTTTTTGGTGTATAGTTACAACGTAATGTATATTTGGTTGGTGGTTTTGGTGGAGACTTTGGTGGATATGGTTGAGTTTGGNTAAATGAAGTGATTACCAACCTTCTTGGAATATACACAGTGATCAACCCTGCTTCTTACAAATCCCAATCCAAGGATGTATGTGTCAAACTTTTGGTATCACATCCTAGGTGATTGCTTCAAACCATATAGTGACTTCTTTAGCTTACAGACCAACTCTTTCTTTCCCTTCACTACAAATCCTTCTGGTTGCTTCATGTAGATTTCTTCTTCTAGATCCCCATGTAGGAATGTTGTCTTCACATCCATCTGTTCCACTTCAAGATCAAAAGAAACAACAATAGATAAAAGAAATATAATAGAAGTTAACTTAGCAACAGGAGAAAATATCTCACCAAAGTCAATTCTGTCTACCTAGAAATAGCCTTTTGCTACTAACCAAGCTTTGTATTTCTCCACTTTACCTTGTGCATTAAACTTCTTCTTGAACAACCATTTGCTACCAACTGATTTTCTTCCAGCTGGTAACTCAACTATATCCCATGCCTCATTCTTATCCAAGGCATCCATTTCGTCAACCATGGCCTTCTTCCATGGTTTATTATCCTTTGAATTCACTGCTTCCCTGATAGTTCTGGGATCATCATCAGTAATAGATAAAGAAAAATTGGAACAAAAATCAGCTGGACTATACCTTTCTAGTTTCCTTCTATCTCTCACTAATCTCCTCAATACTAAGGTATGAGGTTCTTCTTCTTCTTCTTGTTCTTCTTTTGCTTCCTCTTCTTCAGATGATTCAGATTTTTCATCATCCAACTCAATCTCTATTTTCTTAGGTTCGTCTTGCGTTGGTGGGAATTCTTGTTTGGACACATCTTTTACCTCTCTGAAAATAACATCTCAACTGTAAACAATTTTCTTGGTTTCTGGGTTCCAAAGCTTATAACCTTTCACACCATATTTATAACCAATAAAGATACACTTTTCATCTTTATTATCTAGCTTACTCTTATTTTCCTTTGGAACATGTATATAAGAATCACAACCAAACACTCTAAGATCTTGAAGAGAGGGTTTCTTTCTAGACCATACCTCGTGTGGAGTTTTATCATCCAACACTGATGAAGGCGATCGATTGACCAGGTAACATGTTGTACCCACTACCTCTGCCCATAATTCTTGTCCTAACCCGACACCACTGAGCATGCTCCTTTCTTTTTCCATAAGTGTCATGTTCATCCTTTCTGCAACTCCATTCTGTTGAGGAGTGTATGGAGTAGTCTTTTTCCTTGCTATACCACACTTCTTACATAATTCTTTGAATTCATTTCCACAGAATTCTCCACCATTATCTATTCTCAATACCTTTATTTTATTCTCTGTCTGATTTTCTACCAGAGCCTTAAACTCTTTAAATGTATCAAATAACCCAGATTTCTTTCTAAGAAAATAAATCCATGTGTTCATTGAAAAATCATCTATGAATGAAACATAATACATAGATTTACCTAGGAATGGAACAGGAACAAGTCCAAACACATCATTGTGTATCAACTCTAAGATCCCCTTTGCTCTTGTAGCACCATATGGGAATCTTACTCGATTGTGTTTACCATATATGCAATGTTCACAGAAATCAAAATCTAGAGTGCAATTAGACATACCTTCAACCATACCTTTACCATGTAGTGTTTGAAGGCCCTTTTCTCCAATATGCCCCAGTCTTTGATGCCACAGCATGGTCTTCTTTTCTGGGACAGTATTGGTCTTGTTTCCTTCATTTCTCTGCTCAAGGAAAACAAAACTGTTAAACCCATTGGTATGTACAAATTTCCATAATGAACTCCCCTCATCAACCCCATTTCTCCTTGTACCATCTTCCAAGTGTTCTTTTCAAATACAGTTTTCACTCCTGCATCACCCAACTTACTTACAAATATTAGGCTCCCGGCTAGTTTTGGAATCTGTAGAACCCCAGGGAGAGTTCTAATCCTTCCATCATTTAGCAACAACATAACCCTTCCACGTCCTAAGATTTTTGTTGTCGAGTCATCTCCTAGGAATACATCACCACCATTATATTTTTCATATTCAGAGAAACACTCCCTGTGAGGAGTCATATGGTATGACGCACCTGATTTGATCAACCATACATCATGGTCTGCATGTGTAATTGTAGATGCTGGATAAACATCACCTCCTTCTTCAATGGAGGTTTTCGCCTCTATGGAAGAGGTACTATTAGATCCCTTTGGTTTTTCAACCTTCTTACACTTTCAATCTTTCTTATAATGCCATGTTTTACCACACTTCCAACATTTCCTCAAAGATTTTCCTGGAGACTTAGATCTACCTGTAGATTTAGATCTCCAACCTGAAGGCTTACTAGGGTTCCTGTCTTGGGTACTCCCTCTTAAAAATAAAGCATCTGTGTTGTGACCATCCATGCTTTTTTTCCTCATTTCTTCAGATAACAAGGATGCAACTACATCCTCATACTTCAATGTAGATTGAGTGGTACTACCTATTGCTACAACCAGATTATCCCAAGAGTCTGACAAAGAACATAACAAAGTATTCCACTTATCTTCTTCTGCAATCGTAATATTAACAAATCCATGTTGACTTACCAGAGTATTAAAGGCATTTATATGTTTTGTCATAGAATCTCCATCTTCCATCCTAATATGATATAACTTCTTTCGAAGAAACAACTTGTTTACCAGGGACTTTGATTGATACAAATTCCCCAACTCATCCCATAGTTCCTTGGTTGTAGATTCTCCTGAGACATTCAACAACACTGAATCTGCCAGGCAGAGTCGAATAATACTCCTTGCTCTTCTGACCAACTTCTCTTAATCTTCCTTCGACATACCAGTAGTTGGTGTACTAGTAGTTTGTGTACTAGTAGGTTGTGTACCAGTAGCCTGTGTGCTAGTAGATGGTGTACTAGTAGTCTGTGTACCAGCATCCACAACGATCCATTGTTCTTTGTCTACAAGAAGGTCCTCCATATTTAGCTTCCATAGCTCTAAGTTTTTACCATTGAACTTCTCTATCTCAATTCTAGATGAGCTCACCATTCCTCTTTCTATACTCAAATCTCCATAGCAAAAGCTCCCACTAAACCCAGGTTTATCAAAGACCCAAGATAAACTTGATCTATCAAGACTGAGCCAAACCCTCAACAAAAAAGGTTTCCATCTGAAGCCAAAAATGAGCTCTGATACCACATGTAAGTTTTAAATGTGTGAAGTAAATCAATGCATATAGATTCTTAAGCAAGACATAAATTAATCAATGGCTCATACATAGAGTACATAGAGGTTTTATACCGGAAACCCTCAACCGAGAAAACCTTTCTTATATTCATTATATCGAATTTCACCATTCACCATACAATATATACAATGTTTTTAGGTATTTCGTAGATACCCAAACCCTAATCCCTTAATCTGGGATTAATTTACAAAACCGCTAAAAATAGCAAAATCCACTAAAAATAGCAAAAAACCGCCCAAACAAAAAAATTTGAGGCGCTGCCCTGAACGTTGCACGTAACTAGGGGGGGAATACCTGCCCCCCCTGGGACCCCCCTAGGAAAGAACCCAATGCACACGATAGAGCACTAGTGCGAGGGATTTTCAGACGCAGTTGTCATATCTGACGCGCCCACACACAAACATGCAAAGAATATAACGCATACCCAACAGTGATAACCATAGTGCTATATAGGTTGCTAAAAATTCTATTGCCCATAATAAGATGAATCATGTTGAGATCAATGCTCACTATTTTAGATGATTGGTTCATGATAACATCGTATCTCTTGAATATTGTAGAATAGATTATTAGGTTTTTGATATCTTCACAAAAAATTTATTTGAAGAAAGATTTATCAAGCTTTGCATGATGTTTGGGCTTCAAAAAGATACAATTATGGCAAGGTGTCATAATGATGTAGTTTCACCTCTTGAATATATAGATATGTGCACTGATTCCAGGGGGTGTTGGAACATCGATGGAATCCTATCAAATTTGGCAGATTGAGGGTTGGTGCTAGCCAACCCTACCAATTTTTGAAAATACCGATGTTGGGCGTCCTTATGCATTTTCCTGCTGTCACATGGCATCCCATGACTGATCCATGTGGTGGCCTTTCATTGGGCCATGTCACCATTTCTGCACTATCAGTGTTACATCATCCCTGCTCCATCATCTTTCCATGTCACTTGACAAGTGGATGTACGGTATGCCACGTGGTTGTACAGACTGCCACATGGCACTTTCCCGTTGGTCCATGGATTGGCCAAAAAATTCCAAAATCGAGTGACACATGGAAACCTTTGGTGTAGCCACATCATCCTGATCATGTCATCATGACATGTGTCTCCCTCTGCGTTTTCCACATACCATGTATGAACGTTGAAGTCATTCGTATGGATGTTGACGCCAGTAGTACGGATAGTGACACATCTATGTTGACTAGGCTAGGTTGACCAAAACTTTGACCAAAAATATATTTTGATTTGTAACTCTGTTTGAGGATTCATTTACGGCATTGGAAATCTTGCAATGCTCTCTTTGTGATGATGCCAATTTCACTGATTTTTGAAGAATTTAATTTTTTTCCCTTTCTCTGTCTACTAAGGCCATTATGAGATTCTTGAGGTGCTTCTTGCAAATTCTAAGTTATCCTTAGTCTTCTTTGGAACCCTTTTGGATCACGCCTTCACACTCAGAGATTTTTGGACCACCAAAAGATTTCATCAATCAATAGATAAGCGAGGGAAGATTTCCCTCACCTTTTCCTTCTCAATACACTTTTCCTTACTTGGATGTGTGCCTTTTAATCCCACTCAAAGATAATTGACATCACCCCTGCGTGAATCCTCATCCTCCTGTCCAGGATGATATCTTCCTTCAACTCATTCAAGTACTCAAGAGAAAACTCATCAACTCAAGGTATTGAAACTTCCTCACCCTGATCCATGATCATGGGAGGCTAAAAAAGTCTCAATTTTTCCACATTTACAACTGAGTATATATGCATATATGGTGGAAGATCTAAACAAAAAGCATTGGTACCGATTTTCTCCAAAATAGTGACGGGTCCATATCAGATGAGCTTGAGTTTCTTTACTTCACCCTTCAATCTTTCCTTACTAATGTGAAACAATACCTGGTCTCCAACCTGGAACTAATGATCAACCCCATGTTTTTCATGTTGTGCTTTATACTTTGCTTGAATTTTCTCCAATTGTTCCCTGACTACTTGGTGTACCTTTTGTATCCTTTGAATGAACTTGTGGGCCCTGTCTTCATTTATTTCCTCATTTGAATCAACATCTCTCCCATACATCAAGTCCAAAGGGACCTTAGGTAAATATCCAAAAAATGTCTCAAATGGATAACACTGAGTGGAAGAATGTAAGGCTCAATTAGGCTCGATTGTAACCATGTTGCACATAGGTTATTTGTTCATCCCATAGCTTGGGATGCTTGTTGAAGTAGCCTCAAAGAAAAAGTACCACTGTTTAGTTAACAACCTTTGTCTGTTCATCGTTTGGTGGATGGAAAACAATGTTGCTCTTGAACTTGGTGTCCATCATTCTCCACAATATTGTCCAAAAATGTCCAAGGAATCGAGTATCTTGATCCGAGACAATGGATGTGGGTAACCCAAAGTGAAACCAAACATGCTGAAAGAATAGATTAGCAATCTGCTCAGCAGTGATCTACTTTTTACATGGCATCAAGATACACATATTGCTAAACCTATCCACTACAACATACAAATAGTCATGACCCATTTTTGACATTGGTAAACCCCCTACAAAATCCATGGAGGTACTCTCGCATGGATGGGATGGAACAGGATGTGGTGAGTATAGCCCCAATTTTCTATTAGTGGGATTAAAAGTAGAACACATCACACACCCCTTTACATATTTAGTTACAATTTCTTTCATCTGAGGCCAGAACGAAACCTTTGCAGATGAGCCATAGTTTTTCCTACCCCAAAATTCCCAGACTCAAGAGAAGTGTGAGCTTTTTGTATTACATGGACTTGTTCACTTGTAGGAACACAAAGATTTCCAAGATGATAGAGTATATTTCCCTTAGACAATAGTTCTCTACTTGTGCACCATGGGTTAGCTTCTCAAATACTTCTTTAAAATATTTATCAACTACATATTGTTTCACATATCTATCATGAGATAAAGAAGCATTCTTCAAAATGATAGAAGAAACAATAGGAGGTCTAGAAATCATATCAGCTACCTTGTTACTTGTACCCTTTTTGTATCTAATTACCAAATGAAAATGTTGAAGAAAACCCATCCACATGTAATGCCGATATTTTTACAACTTGGTTTGTGCTTGGAGATACTGTAAGGGATGGTGATCTATATGTATGATTGTTTCCTTCCCTAAAAATTAGTGCCTCAATTTATTTACACTTTGAACTAATGCACACAACTCTTTATCATATGTAGGATAGTTCATAACAACTTGGTTAAAAGTTTCAGATTGGTAACATGTAAGCTTACAATATTGCATCAATACTACACCCATGGAATATTTGTTGGAATCTATATCGATCTCAAAAGGTTGTTGAAGATTCAACAGTGCTAATACTAGTGCGGTACTAATCTTTTCCTTCAAAGTGTTGAAAGATTTTTGTTTCTTTCCTCCCCACTAAAAAGTGTTCTTCACACTGGTTAAGGCATGCAAAGGAGCTGCAATAGATTATAAGTTTGAAATGAATCTCCTTCAGTATTGGATTTCACCTAAGAAGCTTCATACTTCAGTTACACTTTGGGCTCATGCCAATTTACAATTACATCAATCTTGGAAGGATCAATTTAAAATCGTCCTCCTCCTACAATATGACCTAAGTACACAAGTGCAGTCTTACCAAATTCACATTTGGACAATTTTACATACAACCTTTCCCTTGGCAAAGTATCTAATACTTGATTTACATGCCTTACATGTTCATCCCAAGTCCCACTAAATATAAGAATGTCATCTAAATATGCAATTACAAAATCATCTAGAAATGGCCTGAATACATCATTCATAATATTCATGAAGGTTGTCAGAGCATTACACAACCCAAACGACATAACTAACCAATCAAAAAATCCATGTTTGGTTTTAAAGGTAGTTTTCTATGCATCCTGTTCTGCAACCTTGATCTGATGGTATCCACTGCACAAATCCAGCTTAGTGAAATAAACAACATTCTTTAATTGATCAATTAAATCATCTATACGAGGAGGGTATCGATTTTTCACCTTGATTTTCTTTAAGGCTTGATAATTGACACACATTCTCCATGTGACATCCTTCTTTGGCACCATCACGATTGGAGAACCACAAGGAGATGAACTAGACCTGATGACCTCTTGATCCAATAAGCCTTGTACTTCCTTTTTTATCTCTATCATCTCTACAACTGGCGTTCTATACATGCTCACATTAGGAAAAGGAGAATCATGCTAAAGATGTATTTCATGTTGGATTTCTCTCTTAGGAGGTAATCCATCTTGTTCCTAGAAACTATCATCATACTTAGAAACAATATCAATTAATTATTTCTTATGAGAAGGATCACATCCTTGGAAGGTGTTGAATGTCCAAGCATCCTTCTCTCTTACGACCATGAGTAAATATCTCTTATTAGTGTTTATGATTCTCTTCATTTGTCCTGCACTAACAAGTGTGGTGTTTATCCTCATGTTGTGGGATCTAACAATATATTCCACTCCCCCTTTAGTAAGGTTATATTTGTTCTCATGACGAAATAATATTGTTTTCTTATCATAAAGATAAGGACTCCCTAGCACTATGCCACATATATCAAATGATACAACATCCAAATCCACTTCATCAATCAAATTTGAAGCAATAGAAAATCTGATCCTACACTACTTGGTGACATTAAGTTTTGATTTATCACATACCCAACCAAGAGGATAAGGCTTTGGATGTGGTTTAGTTTCAAAACCCATATTTTTTACAAGTGTTTCAGATATCAATTTTACTGGGGAACCCAAATCAAATAATGTATCTATCTTAGTGTGCTTAGATACAACCCTTATATTAAATAATACATTCCTCTTTCTTTCATCATCATGAGATTCATTATTGGAATTTGAACTAGAATGAAGGGAATATTTACCTTGTACTCCAATCGTTATGATCTTTCCTTCATCTCCTGAATCAGAATCAAGATCTTGTTGTAATGTAGTAGCGGTCTTTTTCTTCCCCTTTCCACTGAATTGTTTTGGTCTCTTCTTTGGATGTGGTGTCCAACAGTGTTCATCATCGTGACCATTCTTCTTGCAATGAGTGCAATATGTCTTTCCTTCTTTCCTCTTTACAGTGACGGTATTTTTTTCCTTCCTTTTAAACTTTTTAAACTACTTATCTGGGAGATTGGAAGGTTTCTTTGTGGATCTTCTTGAACATGCTTTCCCCTGTTCTCAAGGTGAGTGGCTTGCACAAAAACTTTGTCAAGACCGGTGGGGTTAAACAATAGTAAAGTATGATGAATATAACTGTGAAGTGCTCCAATATACTTCATTAAAGTTTCATAAGAATCTAATAGAATGTTTAATGCAGGATCTTTCTTCCTAAATTCTTCAGTGAAACTTTGTACGATTTGACCTTTACTTTGTCTTAAAGTTTTCCATTCCATCATTGCTTTATGTAAATAACCCAATGGATTAAATTGCTTCCTTATTGTTGATTTAAATTATGACCATGAGGAAAGAAGATTACCACACTTACTTTTGTCCTGAAGTTTTCTCTCCCACCATACGAGAAAGGTGCCTTCCAACCGAAGAGAGGCCAATTTCACTTTAACTTCATCTTCACCAATATATTGAACATGACAATATACTTCAACTTGTTGGACCTAGTTATCTAGATTTTCAGGGTTATCATCTCCATTAAACATAGGTAAAGAAAATTTTACATCAATATTTAATAATGGTTTCTTAAAAGAGGCTTTATGGATAAAATGATGAGAATGATGAGAATGCTCAGAGGAAGAAGAGATAGAACTTTATGGTGAAGATGGAGGCTCAAGAGGATCTCCTCCATCCCCTTGATTCACTGAAGCATTATCATATGCTTGTGATTCATTTTTCTTCCCTCTCTTCTTCATCTTCTCATATTCTGCATACATTCGCTCTACCATTTCTGACATGCGATAAAAGACCATATGGAAGTTTTTATCATGTTCATCACACTTTTCCTCTTCAACCATTTTCTTCCTTCGGGATGCACGACCAAATTCAGTATTGAAAGTATTAAGAGTTCCTTCACCCTACTTATGCTTGGCCCTAGTAAGCATTCACACTCAACAATTCAAGTCAAATATGATTGCTCCGATACCAACATGATCCATGATCTTTTCATTGATGTGACTTATTAAACAATTGTATTAAATGAGAATAAAATGAAGTGCACCATAAAGAAGGAATAAATCAATAATGAAGAGACATATGAATCAAATCTGAACACAAAACTTGATAATGGATTTCATCCCTGGTGGACTACGTCTACAGGTCATGCTCTCAACTGGATAGGTCTTTTTATTAACTTAGCAAAATAATTTGGAAAAATACCTCATTATGTATTTAACTTGCATAAGCTTTGCTCATATCAGAAAACAAAACAACACCATTGAATTTGTGGCGTCGAATTACCCAAAAATGACTGTCTCCACGCCTGGATCTGAGTCTGGCACTTTCAAGCCCATGAGAAAATTTGTCTCGATTTCCATGCATGTACCTGCAATAAATTCATGTGGAAAAATTATTATTTTTCGTTCCCTGTCTGTACATTCGTACCCCTAGTCTACCCCCCCGTGCACTGGTGAAAATAAAAACTTAAGTAATAATGGGGGCGGACTTTACCAAGTCACACCCCAGCCCAAGTGGTTGGCATACATTGCAAAGGCAGACTTGATAGGGGAGATCTCGGGGTCGAACCTGCGAGCCTCTTGTTTTTGGTGTATAGTTACAACGTAATGTATATTTGGTTGGTGGTTTTGGTGGAGACTTTGGTGGATATGGTTGAGTTTGGAAGAGCCTTTGGAAGATACAATTAAGTTTGGTGGTGTTGTTACATTCATCCAGATTAGGCGAAATCCTATCAAATTTGGTAGATTTGGGATTGGCGCCAACCAACCCAGCCAATTTTTTAAAATCCCAATGTTGGGCATCCTTATGCATTTTCTTGCTACCACGTGGAATCCCATAATTGGGCCACTTGGCGGCCTTTCATTGGGTCATGTTGCCACTTATGCACTGTCAGTGCTACGTCATCCCTACTCAGTAATCTTTCCATGTCATTGTTATAACCCTAATTTGCACCATACATGCTTACCTAGCATCAGGCCATCTCAGATCCCTTCTTTTCCAAAGCATTTCTAAACAACTCTTCTTAAAAACACTTTTTATAAAGGCCCACGTGCCCTGCTCTATTACTGCATGAGTGTACACGCTTGTTGACCCAAAATAGCCTGCGTGTACCTACAAAAGCACGAAAAAAGGAAAGTTTCCAATGGAACACACAACTTTGGGTGAGTTAACTGAACCTTTCGGCCATGCATGGCCGAGGGTTTGCCCAAATATCTAGCTTCTCCTAGCCTATAAAAGAAGGGTTAGGGGTCCTATTTGGAAGAGGACAATCATAGGCAAGAAACTATACCCAATTGTATATTCACTTTGTCCCAACCCTTTAGCCATCCTCGTGCAAAGAGAAATACATAGCAAATAAGTTGGAGGACAGTTGAAGAGGAGCCCAGGACCAAGTTCGTGGAGCAGTGGTCGGCTTCATCATTGTAAGTTGATTTGTTGAAGTTAATAATAAAGAGATACTTTTCCCATCCCACCATATGAGGTTCTGATGATTTTTTGTATACTTATTTATCGAATCTCTAACCCATTAATCTATATATCAAGTGCATGCAGAGTTTGTTGTTTGTTTTGTGTGAATGCACATCAGCCTTTGGAGGAGAGCTGCAATCAAAAAATGACCAAGCATAAGGAAGGATCTACATCAAATGCCCGGAATAAGGTATGCTCACTTAACCATGTATTTTCTTAAGAATAATGGGGATTAGGTCTAGGACGATAGTAGAAAGTAGAGATCTTTAGGTCTTTTCTACATGCATAATCTAACCCTAAGTGCTAGTCCATAGAGGGATTTCCCACTCACAACAGAATTGGCGACCGTATTGGGGAGATCTCTAGATTTCCTGGGGATATTTTTGGGTATTTTTAAGAACTGGTTTCATTTCCCTATTTTTAAAGTTTCTACAAAAGTCTGAGCTAACAGAGATTTTTGTCTTCCATACCAGTTATCTTTGTTTCTTTGCTTGACTGTAATTTTTTTCAAGACCCACAGAGGTACACGTGGCCTGTATAAGGTTTACACATGTGTTCTCGTGCCCTACATTCTCACAACCCACGTGTACACGCTAGCTGAGGAAGTGATATTCGAGTGTAGATTCCAGAAAATTGCTTTTACAAAGGAAATCATCCTCTACCCTATCAGAAGTAGTCCTTCTCAGGGGTTTTCTGGAACTCTTTCTAGTCTTTGTTGCTTGCAGTATATAGCTTAGGTTTCACCTCAGATTGGTTTGTTCTATGAAGTTTTCCTTGATTTGTTTTCTTTTTTTTGTTAAAGTAAGAGTTTGAGTCTTCAAAATATTTTGGTTTTCAGTACCAGTAATCTCTGCCTGGGCTAGCTTTCTTGGCCTTTTTTGTTTTTGTCTCAGAGTCAAGGATACACGTGGCCTATATAAGGCTAGCATGCATGTACATTCCCTCTGACTTTACACAACTCCCGTGCACACGCTTGTTGTTGAACTGTCAGTGGTGTGCTTGAGGAGAAGTTTTTGTTGAAGGTGAGGCAGTCATCCTTTCCTTGGACAAGGGCTATACTTCTCAAGTTTTTGGGTCTCTTTCATAGCAATCAGTAACTTAGGTTTGATCAAAGCAATAGCTTTCTTTTTCATTTAGAATTTTTTCCTCAAAAAAAAAAAATCATAGGGTTTTTAGACAAGTCTGAGAGTACATTTTTAAAATTTGCTTGTGTGTGATTTTTGACATGACTCTTTGCGATTTGTGCTTAGGCCAGAAATGTTTCTTGGTTTTGACTTGTTGGTATTTTTCCTTTTTTTCTTTGTGAGCATTCAAATAAAAAAAAAAGTTTTATTTCTTTGATTGGTTAAAAAGTGTTGTTTTGCATTAGTAACCAGGGAAAAGTCTTTCCTTTCATAAGTTCTTGACAGTTTACTTAGATCATAAGTAGCCCATAGTTGAGTGAATTCCTGCTTTAAATTTGTTGTTCAAATATCTTAGAAAAATTTTAAAAACAAAAAAAAGTTGTTTAAAGAAAAGTTTTTGTTTCTAAGCTTTTTGTTTATTTTACTTTAATCTTGCAAACATCATTAGTTTCACTTTCATAGACTTTGACGTAAGATAAGTCATAAAATTAATGCTAAATCTAAAATTCATTAGACTTTTTATGTTTGTAGGGTCAACCAACTAGTTTAGGGTTAGGGCCTTGAATTAGGTCGGAGAGGAAACTCTTCAAGGCCATTGAAAACAAACATTGGAGTCTAAGTTAGGGAGTGTCAAAATCTAATATCATGAAAGTTATCTAGGACCCCCCTCTAACACAAGGGATAAACACGAGGTCGCATGCGGAAAGGTAGTGGAGATAACCCCTCCAAAACTGGACCAATCATAGTGGAGAACACATATAGAGGGCTTGTTTTGGGATTCCGTCGATTTCATTTGCCACAGAGCTTCGTGGGTCTCGAATTTGTTCGAGGTCCTCAGTTGTCTTCTGAACCACTTTCTTATAATACCCTTGACAGGTTTCAAGCTTGATACCCTGCTCATTGTGGTCTACCCGACTTTGGACTGTACCCACCTAGTGACTGTTTGCACATTGGCAACCTAGTTGACTATCTTCTTAGGGACATACACAGGTGATTGCAGGGGTATACCATGGTACCTAGGGCAGACATTGGGCCACGCTTTGTAGAGTATACCCGAAGGGTGCTTCCATGTTCGAGTTGCACTTGCACCAGTAAGTTTCTCTAGTGTTGGTTGTTGTAACTATTCCTCCAATTAGTTTAGTGTTTGCTTGTCTTAGCTTATAGGGACTTTTTAGTGTGTGTTGTTCTTTGAACGATTATATAGCCCCAGAGTATCATTTGATCTTCTCACATAGTGGAGGATCACAAGCTCTGTCGGTCACGAAGGCTTCTTGGCCTATCACCAGTTACACTGGAGCCATCCCCGCCACCACTAAGGTGAAAGCTAGACCAACAAGGGTCTTTTGAAGCGACCATGTCACAAGAAATTGTGCCCGACGAACATCCAGAGGAATCGACTATTTTAGACTTTGGAGAGAAAGCTCTTGGTCCACCTGAAACCTCAACCATTGATATTTCGGCACCCATCATCGTACCGATTGATCCTTACAAGTGCCAAACAGTGTCGCACGCAGCAATGGAAACAAATGTTGCTACTCCTCCTGGGAATTTTTCAATTCCCACTACGGTTGTCACCACAGGAGAGTTTCCACCTCCTCACCCACCATCACCGGTCCAGGCCACCATGGTCTCGACTGCCTCTACCTCGCACAGTGTTCCAATCCCATCTATGGCGGCAGCCACAACCCCTTTCCCACCAAGTGCGACAGGCCCTCCGTTCTCATATGGGATGGCTAGTTCAGGTACAAGTCCTGTACTTTCCTACTCTACTTCACAGATTTCAGGGCTAGGGGAAGGGAACTGTAACGCTCCTCTACAAGGTCACATAGGGGGCACTCCTACTCCTTTTAATGCTTTCCTTTATGGGGGAGGTCATATACCTCCTTCGTCCCCTTCGCTTGGCGACACACACCAGCCATCTTCCGAGCCACCTACACACCATAGTTTACTTGGAGCAGGGAGTCAAGGACCACCTTCGTATAATATGCCGGTAGGTTCGACACCATTTTCTTTGTTCGATGCATTTGGAAACAATGCCTTCTCATCAGCTACTTTCCCAACCGAGGGCAACCCTAGTTTTGGACAAACTATTCCTATGAAGGGTATTATTTCTGCACAGGGGGCAAACCCAAGAACTTCTTCCACAACAAGGCCTTGGAATTATTGGCAAGGATTAATTCCTTTGTCAGGAATGTCAATCTGGGGAAATTCTTTCCACAGTCAATGGAACCCCAGACAAGGTACTATGCCCATCCCTACGGGACTAGCATGGGGAAACCCTTCCCAAAGTCCTCTGAATGTAATGCATGCCCATCCATCTACATCCTATTTTGGGAATCATCCGATGATGTCTCCTCACACACAAAATACGTACGTTGTTCATGGCCATGGTTTTTACCATAACCCAAGCCAGCAGCCAAAATTTTCCTAGCAACCTAGTGCCAGTCAAACTCCAGGCCCCTTTTCCCCAGGTTATCACCAACAACCCAAACTACCTTTCCTAGCAACCTTGCATTTTCCATATTTGTCAAGGTTGTTGAATGACCCTATCTGTCATGATCCACATTGGCCTCCTATTCCAACGAAGTTGCCTTTGGACATACCAAATTTTGAGGCCAAGCCTAACGAAGATATAGGCAATCATGTGACTACCTTCCACCTTTGGTTCTCATCTAACTTGTTCAAAGATGACTTCGTATAGTTGCGATTGTTTCAATGTACTCTCATTGGGAGTGATGTGAAATGGTACATTGAGCTCGACCACTCAAGATACTCTTCCTTCGGCGAATTGGCAATGGCCTTCCTAAACCATTTCCAATTACCTGTGAGATACGACGCTGGCACATAATTGCTGGCCAATTTCTCACAGACAAAAGAGGACCATATCTCAGATCACATCCAAGAATGGAGATGCCGAAAGAGTTTAATTAAGGTACCAGTCCCACCAGCACTCATGCTCGAGTGGTTCCTTAAGTCTTTGGTCCCACAGTTATCCAAAGACGTCGCGACTTCAGGAGTGTTTTCCGAAGAAAACACCATCATGCGAGATCAACAGCTTGATCTCATCTTTTCTCAGTCTGGTTTATTATACGAGATCTTGCCAGATGCGCCACGCTCAATACTTGATAAAACCAGACAGAGAGCTAGACCACATGCCGATGGTATTGTTGGTTCAATACAGCAAAGCTCATTGAGCAACTGACAAAGTAGTTGCAGCAATTGTCCATACAACACATAGCGGCCAGCCAAACTACTTTTTTGGCTGCTCCCCCTAATCAAACGTCGGATGTACACACAATGCAATCGACAAATCCAAAGGCCACCCAACAGCTTGAAGGAAAGAAAAAACAAAGAAAAAAGGGTAAGGGGGATAAAAAACCCACTGATAATGCTGGCCAGGGAAACACTGAGAAACAGAAGGCTAGGTATTCGTGCAACCTGTGCACAAAAGGCCAGGTATCCATGCAACCTGTGTGCGGAAGACCACCCGACCCAGCTATGTCCCTGGATTGCAGAGGCCCAAACGTTTGTGACACAACAATAACCTGTTGTGTTAACCAATCCATTTCAACATGGACAAAACCTAACCCAAGCCTCTACAAGCGAGGAAGGGGGCAGCCAAGGACCCTCTCTATCTTCAAATAATACCACATCTGCAAATGTATATATGATGAAGGGTGATGCTTTCATATCCACTAGTGCGCATGACTACAGTAAACCAAGCACTTCTGAGAAGGGCAAGGAAGTCGAACTCCCATCTCTTCCTCTACAGATTGAGAAGACTTTGGGCGAAACAATGACACACATCCCAAAAGTTGTGTTCAAAAAATCTTCTCACAACCCAAACGCAAGGGTCGCCCAGAACTATTCTATGGTGGAAGATTTTTCTCAAACCCCTTGTGCAATGTCTTCTTTGGAGGTCCTCCAAAGCTGCCCTTCCCAGAGGAAAGCTTTGTTATCCTCTCTAGGATCTACCGAGACTTGTAATCTAGGTACCATCATGCTAGATACAACTGACTTAAAACCTTGTCTGTCGTACCACATAGAGTTTCACATAGTAGTGGCTCACCCCATGAAAACTTTTACTCGAAATATTTTCTGCATGGTGGTTGATGAGGGCGCCTCGACATGCATTATTTGTTGGCATGTTGGAAGGCCATTGGCCAACCTGTTTTATCTCCATCGCCCACTCTTCTCACTTCTTTCGACGGTCGTTCATTCCGACCACATGGTATCATTCCCTCTTTTCCTATGCAATTGGGAGGGAAGACCATGTGCATTGAGGTAGAGGTAGTCGACGTGTCTCTCGACTACAATATTTTGTTACGAAGGAGTTGGACTTATGCCATGCAAGCAGTGGTTGCTACAGTTTTTCGGGTCTTGTTGTTTCCACACAAGGACTGGATTGTGACCATTGATCAATCGTCTTTCTCCAAATCTGACCCTTCATTGGGGGTGTCATTGGTCCCAATGATTGATAATCCTCAACCAGGCGTAGTCAATGTAGGGGTTGGTTTGTGCCCATCTTTGATGGGTACCTTCGATTACCCATCCCCCTCAAGGTGATTTCAAGTTCATATATGACCACCATAAGGTTGAAATTTTCCAAGTTTCGTCGTTTCGCATGACTTGCTTCACCGATCCGTGGATACATCCTTCCTCATCGGCCACGATGAAGGGGACAGGGCATCTGAGCATGTCCATGCCCTTGTTCGTAGTTGAAGTATCATACTCTTTAGTCCAACAAGCTTCATCCAACCCTGATCCAACTATTGCACAAGAGTTTGATCTACTTATAGAGCCTATTTGGGCTCAAGGTTCTCTCACTAACATCTATTTGTTAGACTTAGTCTTTCCCTCTGACGAAGTAGTAAATGAAGAAATGACTAGTCCGGACAAACCCTGAGATGATCTTCATCACAGATCATACTTCCTCCCATAGTTAAGTAGAATCGAGGTCGGAGAATTCACCTTGTCTATGACTGGAGATAAGTCTTGTCCTATTAATCCCTTAGCTACACACGAGGTCTATGTTGAAGGTAATATGGCAACCATCACTGAAACCATACCGATCAATATCTCCAGAACCCCTGGCATCATGGAGAATGTTTTCATCGGAGCTGGCTGCTCCCTCGGAGAGATTCAAATCTACACAGATCTCTTTAAATAATTTCATGACGTTTTTTCTTTGTCTTACAAGGAAATGCTAGGCATCGATCCAAAAATAGTTAAACATGAAATCACAACTTATCCATATCCCAAGCCTATCCGGCAGAAGCTTCGTCCAGTTAACCCCAGGAAAGCAGCAGACACTAAGGTTGAAGTTGAGAAACTGCTAAAAGTCGGTTTTATCTATCCTACCCATTTGACCCAATGGGCATCAAACCCCGTGCCGGTCAATAAAAAACAAGGCACAATTCACATATGTACAGACTTCTGTGATTTGAACAAGGCTTGTCCCAAAGATAATTTTCCCACATGATTCATCGACCAAATAATTGATGAATGTGTGGGTTGTGAGGCCTTCTCTTTCATGGACGATTTTTCGGGATATAACCAAATACAAATCAAAACCCAAGACTAGTACAAAACAACTTTCATCTATCCATGGGGTACATTCGCATATCGTAAGATGCCTTTTGGTATAAAAAATGTTGGAGCCACCTTTTAGTGGGCCATGTCTTTTTCTTTCCATGACCTTAATCATATAGTCGAGGCTTATTTATATTATTTAGCCTCTCAATCTCGCAAGAGAACGGATCATCCCACACACCTCCAACTTATCTTTGAGCATTGTCGCTACTTCCAGAGTCACTTGAATCCAAACAAGTGCATCTTTTTCATAACATTAGGATGTTTGTTAGGTTTCATAGTGTCAACAACAAGGATCATGGTCAATCCTCTCAAGGTTGAGGAAATAATGCAGTGTCCCCCCCCATGCACAATCCTTCAACTTCAAAGTCTACAGGGAAAGGCGAATTTTTTAAGATGCTTCATCTCCAACTATGCTAAGATCACAAAGGGATTTATGCGCTTATTGAAGAAAGATGTTCCCTTTCATTGGGATGATGCCGCCCAACACTCTTTCGATGCATTGAAACATTCCCTCGTGACTACCCCTCTGCTTCAACCACCTGACTATAACAAAGATTTCTTATTATACATGGCTGCAGCAGAGTCAACCATTGTCATGGTCTTAGATTAGGAGGACAATCTGTTCTCAAAATATGTGATTTATTACCTGATTCGAGGCCTCGTAGGACCGGAACTTAATTATTCTCATATCCAAAAACTTACGTTGGCAGCAGTCCATGATGTTCAATGGTTTCGTCATTATGTTCTGTTTCCAAAGACCACCGTCATTGCTGATGTGAATCCATTCCAGTATATGTTGACACAATGGGTAATAGGCAGGAAGATTAGTAGATGGATAGTCGTCCTCCAAGAGTTTGACTTAGATTTCGTTTCAGCGAAATCCAAAAAGTCACTGGTCTTCACAGAACTTATTTTGGAGCTTCCGGTTGAGTCAAGTGATCTTGTGCCCGAAGAGTCACATATCCGAGGAGATATGTTCTTGATCACCTCTACATATCCCTGGTACGGAGATATACTTATCTATCTCCAGAATTTGAAGTGCCCCACCTCTTCTTCTCGTGATGAGCGTCGACGCATATGCCATCAGGCTAAGAATTATCTCATACTCGATGATACATTGTATCAGAGAGGTGTAGACTACATCCTGCGTCGATGTCTCACTCATGAAGAAGTTATCATTCTTAATGACTGCCATACCGAAGCCTGTGGCAGTCATTTGTCTGGGTTGGAAACAACCCAAAATATTCTACGAGCAGGTTACTTCTGGTCGACACTAATCAAATATTGTATCGAATCGGTCAATAAGTGCCACCCGTGCCAAATCTTCTCTCAAAAAATGAGGGCACATCCCGCTCCCATGTTTCCTATCATCACAATTGGTCCCTTCACCAAGTGGGGGATTGATTACACTACATGCAACCCCCCTTCAACAAGGGGGCACTGTTACATCATCGTAGCCATAGACCACTTCACAAAGTGGGTCGAAGCTATGCCAACATTTAAGGATGATGGAGAGACTGCAACTCTCTTTTTATTCAACCAGATAATAGCAAGGTTCATCGTTCGAGGGAGATTTTCACTGACCATGGTAGTAACTTTCAAAATCAGATGATGACCGATTTAACGTCAAAGCTTGGGTTACGGAAGGAACATTCGTCACCCTACTATCCCCAAGCAAATGGTCAGGTAGAAGCTATGAATAAAACTTTTAAGACCATTCTACGGCGAACAATCAACTCAGCCAAGTCAAATTGGAATTTGATGGTATACTTGGCATTATGGGCTTACCTAATGTCTATTAATACTGCAACCAGTTTCTCACCTTTCCAACTTGTTTATGGGCTGGAGGCAGTCTTGCTTATCGAATGTCAGATCCCGTCTCTAAAATTGGCAGTACAATTATTTCCAGACACTTCTCCACTTGAAGAGTGGTTATTATACCTTGAGCATCTCAATGAGTAGCATCGTGATGCATCTATGGCCAATGAGGCTCAGAAACATAAATTCAAGTGTCAATATGATAGGTTTGTTCTTCCTCGGATTTTTTCTGAAGGCGACCTTGTCCTAGTCTATGACCAAGATAAGGACCCCCTGGGGGCAGGAAAATTCAAACCCATGTGGTTCGGACCTTTCATCATAAAAGAGGTTCTAAAGAAGGGCGCTTATCATCTAGTTGACTTTGAAGGGAATGTTTTGGCAGAGCCTAGAAATATACTCTACCTCAAGAAGTATTACTCATAGGTAGGTCACCATGGGTAACTTTTTGTAACATATGTATAGTCTTTGTACTATTACTTTCTAGTATTTTTAGTGTTATGGACATGTCATTTTGATGTATCTTTCATCACTGTGGAATATGTCAAGTGAACCCGAGGTGTTCATTGGGTATGTAGATGGTGCTAGCCGGCACACTCGGAGGCTTGCCTCTGCAGCTTGGGTAATTTTTACACCTCGGGGCCAGTTATTATCTTTCGAAGGTATATGCTTAGGTGACACCACAAACAATGTCGCTGAGTATAGTGCAGTTATTGAGTTGTTTCGTAACGCTCATTTATTTAGTATCTCTCATCTCTGGGTCTACCTTGACACTCAGTTGGTTGTGTCTCGGTTAAATAGAGTCTACTGTGTTCATGATCCGACTTTACACCGACGATTCCTTAGGGTACGTCTCTTAGAATGAAGCTTTGATTATATTACATATTTTCATGTTCCTAGGAGATTAAATCAAGTTACAGATACTCTAGCTAATCAAATTTTAGATTGGCATCTTGCACACATATGAAAGAACATACACATAAACATGTAAATACAGTTTTTGCAAAAATGATCCATAAGACACAAAAATACATAAAAATCCATATATAACATCATGGTCACCAGAGTACATATATGGACGCAAGTGCCTCAAAAATATGACCAAGAATGAGTCACAGGGCTTATGCCCTAAAAAAATATATACAAGTAGTGCTATCGGCATGCGAAAAGCCTAACTAAAGTTAGGGCCTGTGGGCCTATTGTACTAATCTATAACGTTGGCTAAACGTCAAAACAATCAGACCCACATCTGTGGTGCCCCCACTACATGAGGCTGCATTGATGGTGGCAAGTCCTCAATCTCTGCCATAGGGACAGTGCGAGTGAGCGCAGTAAAGTTTCGCTCGACTTGTCTCAACACCCTCTCAGCCTCCCTGGCTGGAAGATCTCTTGTTGCTATTGGTCCCCCTGCAGTGACAGGTGCGGCCTCTGGCTGAGGACAATGCTTTTTCCTGGCATAGTCTGTAGGTCGCACTGGTCCCACATCTACATGCAACAAACACATATCTGTCAAATACTCTGGCATAAAAAAAATGATATATAACAAAAGCAACATAAAAATTACATATGTTTCACAAAAACCAAAAAACAATGAAGTAAACATACCCATCTCTCCTCTCTCCTCACCAGGAGGTACTGGTATCTTAGGGTCTCTTGAGAAATCAATCCCAGCATAGGGGTAATCCTCTATAACTGGGATCTATCGCGACAACCACGCAAAGAAGTCATCATCAAAGGACTCATTGGTCCTTCCGCCACCCTGTTGAGGAAGTAACACTGCCCATCTACACATAGCAGAAAGAGAGGCCTGATGTCCTCGTACCACTACTCAAGCACTAAAGCTCGAAACTCTCTCAAACAAGAAAGAGCATAGAACGGTCTCAAACCCAAAATTACTCTATGCTCGCAATTGACAATCTATCAATTGCCTCTTGATACACTCTAACAATGTGGTGCTCCAACCAAATATTTGTGCAATTAAGCATTGGATTGCACAGTTCATTTGTGCCTAGGATGCCTATTGTAGAGCTATAGAACCATTAATTCACCCAATAACAAACACTATCACCTGTAGCAATAAGTCAGTAATCTTACTTATGGGCACATGTGAGCTTGAGCGGTATGTATCAGCCGCACAGTAAAGACCTATCAATTCCGCTATGTTATGCAACCCCGAAGGAAAATTCGAGAAGTTGACTAGTTCCCCTCTCCTAGAGAGGCCAGTCAAAAAAAATATGTCCTCGGTCATGGGCACCAGTGACTTCCCCTCTAACATGAATGCCTTTGCATCTAGATGCCAATAGTCAACCAAGGCATTCAACAGCCTAGGTTGTGCCCACATAAAAGGACATAGGAAAAACTTGAGCAACCCACATTGCATCAAGACAGCCACAACATTGGGGTCTTCCCTGACCAACTCACTCACCTCTTCATGCTCTCTTTCTCTCCAGTGGAGATACATCCTGCAAAATACCAAGGTTCAAGAGGGTTAATCCTTGTTTTTAATCTTTTTTTCATTTAATAAGGGGGTCCACTTGGGCTATAATGCTGACAATCGCATGTACATGAGTGCAGAGTTTACTCTGCCTGAATGCACACATGGCCTATCTTGAGACAACCCACGTGGACCTAGGGAAAGCCCTTATTTTATAGGCTAGAAGAAGTTAGGGGTCCTATTTGGAAGAGGAAAATCATAGTAAAGAAACTATACCCAATTGTATATTCACTTTGTCCCAACCCTTTAGCCATCCTCGTGCAAAGAGAAATACAGAGCAAAGAAGTTGGAGGACAATTGAAGAGGAGCCCAGGACCAGGTTCGTGGAGAAGTGGCCAACTTCATCATTGTAAGTTGATTTGTTGAAGTTAATAATAAAGAGATATTTTTCCCGTCCCACCATATGAGGTTCTTATGATTTGTTGTATACTTGTTTATCGAATCTCTAACCCATTAATCTATATATCAAGTGCATGTAGAGTTTCTTGTTTGTTTTTTGTGAATAAAGGTCAACCTTGGGAGGAGAGATACAATCAAAAAATGATCAAGCGTAAGGAAGGATCTACATCAAACGCTCGGAATAAGGTATGCTCACTTAACCATGTATTTGCTTAAGAATAACGAGGATTAGGTCTGGGATGACGGTAGAAACTAGAGATATTTAGGTCTTTTCTGCATGCATAATCTAACCCTAAGTGCTAGTCTGTAGAGGGATTTCCCACTCACAACATTCGCCTAATATGTAGTTGTACGGTCTACCATGTAGTTGTACAAACTACTATGTGGTAGCCTCTAGTGCTACCATGTCATCATGTTGATGTCAGCATGACATGTGTCGCCCTCTGGGAGTTCCACGTACCCTGTTGTTGGCACAGGGGCAGACCCAGGGTTCAATGCTTAACAACGCACCAAAAAAACCCTAACTATCGACCCTTTCTGCAACACCTTCGAAGCAGGAGAAGTCTCACTCAAGGTAGAGGCAGAGGGGTTACAAGACTCAGGTGTCTGTAACCAAGATGGGACACAAATTTGTGATAGAAACACTTCACAGAGTATTCTATTAGCACTTACAAGATGATATGCATTAGTTCATTATCTTCATTAACATCGTAGAACCAACCCTAAGATAGATCGGCGTAGTAACAATAAAGATTAAACACTTCAATCATTTAGCACATAGCACTGAGTTAGATCTAACATTCATTTATCCCTAACACAACTAAATAACTAAGCATCAACATATCTATATAAAATACATAATAAGAAAAGCACTGAGAAGATTCATAACATGAGCAACAAAGCACAAATAAAACCAAGGACACAAGATATACGTGGTTCACCCTGTTAGCGATAAAATATATAGTGTTATTTTTAGAGTGTTTTATCCAAATGCTCATTTCTAAATTTTTGGAAAATGTCTACATCTCCATTTCCGAATCAAATTTGACAAAGCTCCTATTGATATTGTTTACTCGAGAGTCTTGTTACTCTATCTTTGACTTGCATTCCAAAACCTGGTTAGTATTGCTTAGAAACCCTAGTTTTAACCTTTTTAGGTTTGTAATTATAAACTCTTGCCAATAGAAAAAAGGGTGTATGCACGTGTCTTGTTTTAATATTATGTTAATACCATTTATTAACTATATGGTAACTCCAAGTCATATTCCAAATCACAAGTCTAGAATCTTTAAAGTCACAAGTCTAAGCCATGAGTTAGATTAGGAGTGGGAATACAAAGTCAAGCCACGAGCCAGGCCACATGTTTAATTCTCATACTAAGCCACTAGAAAAATTCTCATGCTAAAGATTTCTCATGTTTTATGGACCCATGAGCTAAGATAATGTATCCAATCCATGAGTCAAGCTATGAATCGATCCACATGTTGACACATCAAGCCATATGCAACGCTAATTTCTATTTCATTTCTAATGATTTATGTGCAAGCACATACATATACCAAAGCCAAATTCCAGTCCGCATGCCACGCATTCAAATCAAGCCCAATGCAATTTCCAAGCCCGACACCACTCATTTCATCAAACATATCATGTGTTAATGCGCAGGTGTCAAGACAATGGTGCCTAACATCTTACAGGTGTTCAAGGTTTTCTTTTTGTGCCCAATAGACAAAATTTTTGGGTATCCCGTATTTGCAGGTATCAAATATATATGCCCAATGTTTTTATCAAA
>JZKD02S1872665.1:59490-71299 GCA_000966675.3 Picea glauca
AAAATATGTGTTGTTAGTTGGAACATGTCTATTCCAGTGGGGCCATCCTCCCTATGTAGTCAATGAGTTAAAACACATGTTCTCTTGATTTTTGACCCTTGGAACCAAAGGTCAACCTTAGGTAATGTTCCACTTGAAGTAGGATTATTTAGAAGCAGTCTAATATTTAAGAAACCTGCTAACATTGTGAAAATATAGAATGTAAAAATGGTGACAAAATCTTAGTTTGATGATGCTTGAACTTGGCAGTTGAACTAACACAAAAGCTAGGTGAAAAGAAGATGTGTGCATTGTGAGTGAATAAAACTATTTTTTAATTCAACAAAACATGTGTGCATTTTATTTATATAAAGTTAATTTTATTTCAAGATAAGGTACACACATTCCTTATATCTTAAAATATAAGGGTATTTTTCTCACAATTGTACTTCAATCACTTATTTTCCTCATTATTCAGTTAATAATGCAATCATTCTTTAGATATCATATTTGTCTGTGCCTATGGATTTCAGATTCATAGGAAAATTTTGCATTACATTTGGGAAATTATTGGTAAATTCGCTTTGATTGGAATATTTGGCAAGCAAAGAGTTCCTAGTAGAAGGCATTTTTGTCATTTTTTTATTTATTTCATGTAATTTTTAATGTTGAATGTCTTTTATATCTACTTACATTTTAAAAAAAATATTCCATTTCAATGGTTTTGAAATGGTTGCAAAAACCTAAACCCCCATGTTTCAAATTTGGGAAATCCAAAAATAAACCCCAATACAAACTCATAAATTCATATTATAAAATCCAAGGGAAACACCTCGCCACCTCTGGACCGTAATTCCAAAATCCTAATAGAGGTGGCAAACCTTAGACAATCGAGAGATATTTTTAGGGTTGGAGTCTCACTCCAGTGCTCACATACCCAAACCATGGATGCAACTATTGGTACAATTACCCAAGAAAATGTGGTACTGTACAATGTAACCTCTCATAAAAAGTGAAAACATCATGAATATTTAAATGGTTTGGATCAAGAAACAATGAAAAAACTTAAGACTAGTAAAGATGATATATTTTTTCTTTTCATAAATGCTAATATAGGTGAAATCGTAAAATCGTAGAAACTAGAAAAATTCATATTTTAATTGAGTGTGTACTTATCATTCATTTTTTAAAAAATGGATGGGTAAGTGCTACATGGTTTTGTAGGAACCACCACATAACAACATGAAAATGCCACTATACCTTTTGAGGAAAATGTATGCATATTTTGTTTTTGGAAAACAATTTAAATATTTTCATCATTTATCATACCACGAGGTTATCTTGGGGATGCCACAAAATTGGTCCAATGCAAGGCACCCAGATGTGAATCACTTAATCTCTTCACCCAATAAGAATTTACATGGGTATGATTCCTACATGTAGTTCAATTGCTTCGACAAACACAAAAATAATTGCATTATGACATAGATGATGGTTTGTTATGGAACATTTGTTGATGGTATTGACATGTTAAGAACATCACCTACTAGTATTTCACAATGGGCGAAAAAAACCATGTAATAGGAAGGACATATTATCATATAGAAATGGATACACTTGGTATTCACCTCCATGCATAGATTTGCAACAATTCTTCATTAGAATTTTTTCAGAGTGGATTTTGGAGTGAAGTGAGTACATTGATATGCTTATTTTTTATTGTATTTATAATTAGAATTAATTTTGTTACATTGATTTTTTTCTTAAAGTGTATATCCATTCCTGATATTTTTTTTTAACATGTAGTTGTTAGCTTAGTTTCTTTTAGCCCAAGAAATCCATGTGCTTGGTTCCCCATCTACTACCACCATAGAGGTAATCATTGAGTTGAATTATTGATTTAAATATGTTTATTCTCAATAATTATGATAGAAAATTTGTTTTGTTTATGTGCAAGTGATTCACCCCATTGTAGATACGGTGGCCACTATTATGAAGTATTACAAACATAAGGATGGTCACATAAAGGACATCAAAAAAATACTTATTAATGAATAACATATTCATATTTTTTATATTTAAAATATCCATTATTTAGAACACTCAGGTGAAAAGACAAATGTGCCATCCCTATCAACCATTTTAGTAAACTAGATTGTCATGTTCCTAGTGAAATGAGTGTGTTATATCTGACAAACATGGTTTGTTAAGACCTAGATAAAACCCCATTTTATGTGTAAAACCCCTTATTAAGCCCTAGATACTAAATTACTACATTTATAGTATTATAATTGTATGTTGGCTAGAACCCTTCACGGTACCATTTCATTGTAATTGTACCATTTATCTCCTATATATACACCAAAAAGACTGAATATTAGGATGATTTGATCTCATCTCATATTGTATTTTGAATTGAATATACTATAAAAGGAGGTTTACCCCTCAAAGTGGACTATATTCATTGAATTTTTGTCATTTTTAAGGCGTCGGATCATAACATTTGGTATCAGAGCATCAATCCTAGGTTTTTTCTTCTCCAAGAAATTCATCTTATAATTTTCACTATAAAGGTTTTTCTGGGACAATTCATACAACAAAACTTGGGGGTTATTTATAATACATAAAGAGGTATCTCAGGTGAAAATTCCATCTTCTAGTTCATTATACTTTCAGAGACATACCCTATGGAAGATAGGGTTTTTGACTAGTCCTATAGCTACTCTCAAACATGTGTTCTGGGTAAAACAATCACATCTTTTTCACAGAGGATTCAAATTAAATGAGACATATCTTGTTCAAAGAGGATCCAAATTAAATGAGACAAGTTCCATTTGAAACACAATAGTCCATAGTTGTTTTGGTACAATTTTTAGAATCTAGTATTACATATTGGATATGTGGCATTGTACAGAAGTTCTCTCTCCAACAAAGGCCAAAATTCAGCAAGGTTTGGGAAAGTTACCACAACTTTCATTTGGCACATCCAATTTTGGTCATACATGTGGTAGTAGAAAACAAATATTAGAGTACTCTAGTGAGAAATTTTATAAATACATCAGAAGAAAGGTTGACCAAAAGGAAAGACCCCAAATCTGGGTCTCAAATGTACATACCTTACAATTGGCATAACTTTTGATTGGAAGATCCATTTTTGGTAATCCAAAATATGTGACTAAGAGAAAATAGAAGAATATTATTGTTTTTATCGCATTTGTATCCAAAAAAAAGTTTTGAAACCAATTAAACCTCTATAAACCTCACACTTTACATCGAAAGTAAAAGAATATTTCAAAAACATGTTATCCCAAATAAAGAACCAAGTTGATGAAATGGATGGTAGTATGTTGAAATGAGTGGATTTATCATATTCTCAAGAATCTATAAAAAAGGAAATGTGAAATAATATGGAAGAGACGATGAATTAAAATATGGAACATATTTAAAATAAGATGGATCAAAATGGAAATAAAGATGGATGAAATGGAAAATAAGATGGATGGACATAAAGTAGAAATATAAAAATTCATGAAGGAATTGCAAAATTTCTTGTCTTCCATGATCTTCCAGGATCTAGATGAGAGAATCCCTAAAGAAGATATCAAAATGCAAGAAACTCGTGAAAATAAGGGTAGTATTCAGGTTGAACAACCTGCTGATAATAAGCAATTTTCTAGTGGATTTAAATATAATACTGGAGTTAATTATGGAGGGGTCGCTAAACTCAACCTTCCCAATATTGAACTAAATAATTTTTATGGAACATAGGTCTTTACCTAGGTGAACCAAATAGAGAAATATTTTGAACTGCATAATATTATGGATGATAAGAAAAGGATTCACATATCAACCTTGATATTTGAGATAAAACCATATAAGTGGTATCAATGGGTAGTTAAAATGAAGCCCCCTCTTTATCATTATACTTGGGGTTTATTTATGAGAGACTTACAAGAACAATATGGGAAAGTGTGTGAATGAGACTACTTCAATCAATTGGAAAGAATCAAGCACTTAGGCGATATTGAAGATTATAATTCAAAATTTCATGTCTTGGCCACAAGGGTGGATTAAAACAAGACATTAAACATGACCTTTTTTATTAAGACATCCTACAAATATTATGGAATCTATGCAAATCGATCGTCATATTCAAGACAAAAATAATGCTACACACAAGTATACCATTGGATCATACACATGAAGTAAGGATAATTTTGGGGTTCATAATACAAGCATACCTCAACCAACAAGGTTGACGCCTCAACAAATGGATGAAAGAAGAGAAAAAGGACTATGTTTCAATTGTGACAACAAGTACAGTAAGGGGCATAAATGCGATGAGAAGAAATTATTCTAGATATATTGTGAAGAGGAAGAAGATCAGGACTTGGAACCACCATAAGATCCATATCTATAAGAAACTACTCCAACAATATATTGTCGTGCATTAGACAACATCAATACTCCATAAACCCTCAAGATACAAGGATACATCAAGAAGAAAAATGTAACAATATTGATTGATTCTGGTAGTACCCATAATTTAATCAATTACAAATTAGTAAAAGATCTCAAATTCTTTGTACACTATGCACCAACGTTTCAGGTAATGATTTCATATGGAGGTATCAAAAATTCTTCATGGAAATTGCATAGTATTAAGCTCAACATTGGGGAGTATTTTCTGGATAGCCTCATCATTTCCATCCAAATGCAGGGTGATGATGTTGTATTAGAGGTTCAATGGTTACAATCATTGGGAATAGTGGCCCTTAATTTTGAATATTTTTTCGTGAGATTTTCCTCAGATGGAAAGGAAATTTAACTTAGAGGTATCCAAGGGAAACCCTATAAAGTTATAAGCTCTAATATCAAGACAAAATTACTCAAAATAGGACAGCGAGGTGTAGTTCCACAATTTTTCTCACTTAATGTCCAAACATCAATATCCTCTACTCCATTAGACCTCCACATAGTTATCAACAATCATTCCAAGGAAATTCGTGAAATTCCTAAGGTTCTTTCACCTACTCGATATCATGACCATGTTATGCATTTGCAACTAGGAAGTGTACCATCTAACATTAGGCCTTACATGTATCCATATGCATAGAAGAGTGATAATGAATGCACGATCTAGGAAATCTTAGAGGTCCTCATCAATCAACCTAGCCAAAGTTATTTCTCTTCACCAATGACGATGGTTACAAAAAAGGATGGTCCATGGCGTATGTGTCCATATTATAGACAACTCAACAAAATGACCATCAAAGATAAGTTTCCTATTCCTTTCATTGATGAATTATTAGATGATTTGCATGGAGAAAAATTCTTCACTAAACTGGATTTTCATTTGGAATATCATCAAATTAGAATGAGGTAGGAAGACATTCCTAAAGTATCTTTTAGAACACATGAAGTTCATTATGAGTTTTTGGTTATGCCATTTAGAATTACAAATGAATCTTCAACATTTCAAAGTTGGATGAATTCTATTTTCAAGCCCTTCCTTAAAAAAATTTTGTTAGTATTTTTTGATGACATACTAATCTACAACAAATCTTGGGAAGAGCATCTAGAACATGTTGACAAAGTATTACAACTATTGGAAGAGAAACAAATATACACAAAGCCTTCCAAGCATGCCTTTGGGGTTGAAGAAGTGAAATATTTGGGTCATATTGTATCTCATGAAGGTGTAAAAGTGGACCCTAACAAAATTAAATCTATGAGGGAATGGTTGATTCCCAAAACCTTGAAGAAAACTAGAGGATTCTTAGGGTTAACAAACTATTATCGCAAGTTTGTCAAGAATTATGGTCAAATATCAACACCTCTAACATCATTATTAAAGAAGGAAGCATTTTCTTAGACCCAAGAAGCAACCAAATCTTTTGAAAAACTTAAGGCTATGTGTACTACTCTCGTCCTAGCCACACCGTACTTTACAATTTTTTTTATTATGGAGTGTGATGCCTCAGGTCATGGAATTGGTGAAATTTTAATGCAATAAGGAAGGTCCATTTCCTTTCAAAGTAGCCAACTTAAAGGAAAAAACTTAGTCAAACTTGTTTATAAAAAAGAAATGTTGGCCATACTACATACATTTCAGAAATGGTGCCCTTACCTAATAGGAGGAAATATTAAAGTAAAACTGGTTATGATAGTTTAAAGTACTTCTTGGAGCAACAATTATCTTCATAAGAGAAAAAAATAGGTTACAAACATGTCAGGTTATGAATTTGAAATTATCTACAAAAAAGGAAAACATAATGTTGTAGCGGAAGCCCTTTCAAAGAAAGAAGAATAAACAAAAGGTTCACTATGTGTTATTTCTATTCCACAATCTGATTGGGTGGAAGAGACACAGATATAATTGAAGGAATATCAAGAGGTATGAAGCATCATTCAACAACTACATGAGGACCCCAATTCATTAGGCATTTTGTTTTTATGGAAGAATGATTTGTTATGGTATCATGATTGCCTATATTTATGTAAGAATTCCCAACTCAAATAGAAGTTCCTTCTAGAATCACACACTTATCCTATAGGAGGACATTCAATATTCTTGAAAACATACCACATGATCAAGAAGGATTTTTTCTAGGAAAGCCTTAAAACTAATGTTCAAAAGTTTGTTTCTAAATGTTTAGTCTGCTAACATAATAAGGTTGAAACAATTAATATGCCAGGTCTACTATGACCATTAGTTATACCAAGTCAACGTTGGGAATAAGTTTCAATGGATTTTATTCTTGTTTTACCCAAATACGAAGGAAATACTATCATCATGCTAGTAATGGATCGACTGACAAAGTATGCCATTTTTTGATCTCTTTCTCATCTTTTTAATGCAAGTACAATAGTTGCAACATTCAAGGAAACAATTCAAAATCTACATGGAGTCCCCAAGATTATTTTAAGATTATTTTAAGTGATAGAGATCCATTTTTAACTAGAAAATTTTGGACTGAATTATTTTCTTGTTTGGGTACTCAATTGGCTGACAATTCATCTTAAAAACCTCAATATGATGGGGAAACTGAGATTGTGAATACATTTCTAGAAAGATGTATTTGTTGTTTTTCATATGATAAATAGATACAATGGGTGAAGTTGTTTCCTTTAGTGGAATGGTGGTACAACACATCCTTCCATACTTCATAAAAAATATCCCAATTTTTGGCACTTTATGGATATCATCCTTCATCCATTACATCACCCTTGAAAGGGAATACAAAGGTTCAAGCAGTGGAAGAACACATAGGGAACCAACAAGAGGTTCTCAAACTATTGAAGGACAACCTGGTTAGGGAACAAAATAGGATGAAACAACAAGCAAATCAACATCGTAGTGAAAGAGAATTTGAAGTGGGGGATAGGGTATTTCTGAGGCTACAACCATGTAAATGAATGTCCCTCAAGAAACAAAATAAGGACACTAAATTAGCACCCAAATATTATGGTTTCTATAAGGTGTTGCAAAGGATTGGAAGTATGGCTTACAAATTGGAGTTTCGTCCATATTCATGTGTCCATCCAGTCTTCCATGTTTCTTTCTTAAAAAAGGTAATTGACAAAAGGATCCCATTTCAAACTATTTTACAAGAGATTAATGAAGAAGGTAAAATCATCTAGAACTAGAAACAATTCTTGAAACAAGGATTAAGCAACTGATAAATAGAGCAATCATGGAGTCCCTCATCAAATGGAATAACCTACCAATGGAAGAGGAAATGTGGGAATATGTGTTCTTAGTGCAAAAACACCCACAGTTAGTCAAGTGTTGAGGAAAACACTTGTTTGAATGGGAGGGGCATGTTAAGACCTATACAAAGCCCCATATTATGTGTAAAACCCCTTATTAAACATTCTATATTTAACTATTACATTTATAGTATTACAATTGTATGTTGGCTATAACCCTTCATGGTACCCTTTCATTATAATTTTACCCTTTATCTCCTTTATATATACCAAGAAGACCTAGTCTTAGGATGGTCTTATATCATCTAATATTGTATTTTTAATTGCATATACTGTAAAAGGAGGCTTCCCCCTCAAAGAGGACTGTATTAATTGACTTTTTATCATTTTTTAAGACGTTGGATCATAACATGGTTGATGTATCCATCCTTATTTCATAGTTGATGGAGAAAACTCACACTAGGTAACTGTTGAGTATTGTATATAAAGGTTTGAGTTGAATTATAAAGTAATATTTATATTAACATATAACATGCTTCCCTAGATTTAGTTTCAAGTTTGACCATATGCCCTTCACACCATTGGAATTCCTATTCTTACTAGCATTACCCAAATATAGGTAGAGTACATTCTTATTCCTATTATGTTCTTAAATCATTTGTTTAAATTTTGTAGAATACAATTTATCCAGATTATTTTCGGAACGAATTGAAAGAAGAGATATTACAATGAAACACTCATGAAAATTTCTAGAAATAGATAAATACAACAATACTTCATTTCTATTAATGAAATAATTGTAAAGAGACTATAAAAATACAGAGTGCAAGACTCACTAGAATGGTGGCAACTTTATATCTGAGAAGAGATGTGAAGGCTATGCTAATTCGCAAGAAGATGATTACAATGAGGATTTGAAGGCATTTTATCTTAAATAGGAATGCCAAAACCCTAGACATACAAAAACCTAACCCTAGGAGATGAAACACCAAAAGTCATGTGGGCCCCGTTTGGGTAAGTTAGTACATTAACTTCACGGGGTCGTAAATTTTGCATACGATTTCTGTTTTAGGCATGTGATAGCCCGTTGGAAAGGTATTTTAGAGAACTACACATTATTACATCAAAATCTGAATCCATCTATAGTTTGACTATGGCATGCAAAAATAACACTGTTCAGGGACCCAAAATGACCCTAAAAGTACAACAAGATGTGCTGATATGAATACATACAAAATAAGCCAGTTGGATTAGGTGAGATGCCACCAATATCCACCTGGAAGATGTGTAGCTCTTCAGACAACCCTGAAAGAAGGGAACACACAATTACAAAGAAGTATAGAGGAATGTGTTGAACTAAAAAATGCCAAAAGGAGCTAGTTGGAATAGGTGGGTGGCCACCAATATCCACCTGGATCAATCCTCCCCCATTAGGAAGCAATGGTCTCCATTGTGTCGAGTGTCGAAGGAAGAGGGGGAAACATTTTTTGAATCTGAATCTTGGTGAATTGTGTGCTTTGTTGGAGAAGTTATGTTGCTTGGTCTATGGAAGAATGTCACAAACCGGTTGTTGGTAGGGTTGAATATGCTCCACCAACCCATTATCTCTAGGTTTGACGAGACATTGTGTAGGAACCATTGTAGGTGAATAAACAATATCTTCTTTCTCTTTGACCATCTATTTTTGTTGGATAAAATGTGTTGAGGTTGAAGTGGTATTTTGTGTATCCTTTGAATATATTGTGTAGAGGATGAATTTTGCAGTAAGAGAGATTACCTTGCGACACTGTTTTGGTGGAGAAGTAGTCATAACTACCTCTAGTATCCTATAGAGTTGACCTCCCAGAGTAATAATTATGCTACGAGGTATAGACTCATAGACATCATGATGTCTCCACATATATGGTTGGCCCAAAACAACATCAGAGACATCAAGAGGGGAAACATCACACACTACCACATCCTTGATGGGATGGATTACATAGGACATGCGACACTACTGGTTGACACAGATATCTCATACCTGGTGAAGCCACCCAATGTTGTATGGTTGTGGGTGTGGTATTGTTGACAACCTTAACTATTTGACAGCCTTAACTAAGATGAGTTTCTTCTGGCCGTCGTTAAATGAAACAGGGTCACCTTCACCCACATATGTGAATGGAAGAGGCGCTCCCCCTCTTTAGGATATACTGATTCTTCTGGTTGAATTTTTGTGGTCTCAACAATAGCAGTGGGGTTTGTGTTGATCATTTGTCTATTTTCAATATTTTTCAGATCGGATTCTGAATCAGGATTCGGCTCCATGTCTTTGACCTTGGCCACCAATCACTGTTTCCAGCTAAATTCATTGTTGTTGTGCTAGGGGATTTTGTGGAAGTCACACCACTTCCCAGTGTCATTCTTTGTCTTTCCTTTACCCTTTTTGTCATGTGTCTTGGGCTGGTTTTCTGGAGGCTGTTGGTTAGGGCCATCCTTACCATGCTTTGGTTGTTGTAGATTTGCAGACCTAAATTCCTGTTTATTTTGGTGCCTAAATTTCTGCTCAATTTTGAGAGCATATCGATAGATAGCTCCTAATGATGAGATGTTTAGGAAATCCATTTCAGTTTGGATGTACCTATGCAAATCCCCATGGTATTTCAAAATCAAATGTCACTTGGAGTCTTTGATACCCAGCTTGGTGCGCAAGGTATGGAAAGTATTTTTGAACTCCAACACTGTTTGTCTCTTCTCTTGTCGTACTGTGGTCCATCTCATGTACTGATCTTCATAGTTATCAAAAGGATAGTATTGTTCTTTGACCACATCCACAAAAAATCTCAAGTGGGATCGGCCCCATATATTCCAGATGCCTCTGTGTACATTTTCTCCCAATATGTTTCCCACCAATGGGGGAGAGCCTTGAGGAGTGCGAAGGTGATCTTTTCCCTGTCGAAAAAATTTTAAACTAAGAAATAACCTTCTAATTGAATTAACGATTTTTCTAGGGCATCCTCATCTATCTGACCTTCAAATTTGGGAATATAAAAATTAACTTGTACCTTGAAGGGAGAGGTTCCTCCAAAATGGTTGCTTAATGAAGATGATCCTATTTCTATCAGCATGCATTGGAGGATGTGTGCAAAATTATCCATCATTTCGTCCCTTTGTCATGCGAGAGCTTGCTCAAGCAACAGGGTAATAGAATCTTTTGCTCCACCATTTTTCTTTTCCGCCGCGATCAAGGGTTTCTTGGGTGTGTGACACTAATTATCCTCAAGAGAGACAAGCTAGAGACCCAACTGGATGTACTCAAACCTCATTAGGGACATGCGTTGAAAAACAATCAAGATAATCCTCCTCTAATACCACTGATCCATATTATTTTCGGAACAAAATGAAAGCATATATATTACAATGAAACACTCATGAAAATTTCCAGAAACAAAGAAATAAAACAATACTTGATTTCTATTAATGAAATAATTGCAAAGAGACTGTAAAAATACAGAGTGCAAGACTTGCTAGAATGGTGGTAGATTTATCTTTGAGAAGAGATGTGCCGGCTACACTCATTCACAAGAAGATGATTACAATGAAGCTCTAAAGGCCTTTTATTTTAAACAAGAATTCTAAAACCCTAGACATCCAAAAACCTAACCCTAGGAGATGAAACACGAAAAGTCATGTGGGCCCCATTTGGGTAAGTTAGTACATTAACTTCTCAGGGTGGTAACTTTTGCATACGATCTCCATTTTAGGTGCATGATATCCCGTTAGAAAGGTATTTTACAGAACTACACATTATGCCATTAAAATTTGAGTTCGTCTACAGTTTGACTATGGCACATCAAAATAACACTGTTTAGGGCCCCAAAACGACCCTAGAAGTAAACAAGATGTGTTGACATGAATACATACAAAATAAGCCAATTGGATTAGGTGGGAGGCCACCAGTATCCACCTCGAAGATGTGTATGGCTTCAGACAACCTCGGAAGGGTAGAACCCATAATTACAATGTTAAGAACCAAATATCAATATAGCATAGAAAAACCTCAGAAAAAGTACTCAATGCCTTGAAAAAGAGATAATTTCAGATAATAAGCCTCTTCGAGGGGGCAACCTACTTTTAC
>JZKD02S1872676.1:3222-48934 GCA_000966675.3 Picea glauca
TTTGTATTTTCCATTGTATCTTTTCTGAATATTTGTTTACAGTAGACATTGTACAAGGTTAGAATTTACATGGAGGAGTGTGAGGTATACCCATGATCACTGATGATTATGGAGAGATGTGACCAGGAGATGTTGGAGGATGTTCATGTGTCACAGGGACCACCATTTATGAGTAGCTCTAAGACAGTTGGTCCTACACATACACATGAGAAGTCTAGAGCCAAGGAAGATATGATGACACATCCATTTGGGTTCTAGGATTAGTTGACATCCATGCAAAGGTTGACACAAAAATACACTCAGGACACATGATGATGCAGAAGGATACATGAGCTTGCATGGGTATTCATGATATATGCTTGGTGGAGCATGGATATTTACGTGGAAAGCGGTCCTCTCCTTTACAACAACACATGGATCTGAGAAATTATCTTCTCAGTAGCATCGGTCATATGAGTGATGGTAGGGGGAGTGTTTGACCATCGGTATGTGGAGTCACCTAACATTGTACATGATGACATGAGATTAGTGTGGATTCTAGGCGAATATTCACCTTGGATGTCGGTGGATGGGTTTTTGGTCAATCCTTTGGAATTGACCAACACATATGATACTTCCCAGTTCTATACACAATTGCATGTATTTCTGTTATCCTTCCTGATAATTTCATTAGATACAACAACATTGAGGGAGATAGCCAGTTGCATGGGACATGGAGAGTCATTAGACAAAGACCTCATGATAAGGGATACTCCATTACATGAAACCAGATAGGGGAGGTTTACCCGAGACAGTCAGATGAGGCCTTGCGCATGTTGGAGAGCATCCTCGGCCATGGGATAGAGGATATTCCATAGGTGGATATAGGGTCAGAGTCTCAACGAGATGAGGATGGGGAGAAGAGTAGGATAGATGCTTCTGATGAGGACTATGAGGTCAGTTGGCAAGATGTATTGTCGCAATAGGAAACGTCATAGATCTTAAGGAACATACATGATGTACCTATGGTTGGATAACTTGGCCATTTTGGGACTCGTCAATAGATCAAAGAGAGATTCTCCTGGGAGGATCTTGAGGATGATGTCATGAGGAACATGGGGGCATGCTCGGTATGACAACATCATGAGTCAGGGCATGATTCCTTAGCCACCCTCGTTTCAGGGCAGAGTTGGGGGAGTATACTAGCATCTCTCAACCCTGGTGTACTAGAGCTATATAATAGGGATGACATCATAGGGGTATTACTAGAGTATGGGACACCATAGGAAAGAGTGTGGGTTGACAGGGAGGCCGAGTTTAGTGATCTTGGACATGACAACATAACTATCAATACACTTTAGAAGTAGGTTTATAGTTCAATAGGTGTAATTTTCCAAAGTCAAGGTTTTTGCTCGAGACACTAATTACTCACTGTTGTTATGTTTGCTTATGTGTTTGTAGGTTTACTTATGGAGTTGCACATTAGGGTTTACTTGATATTGATTAAGCAATGGAACAATAGATCTGAAGCATATAACATAAAAATACAAGATACAATAATTAACACTAGTATAGGATCAATAATGTCAGATCTGACCTTTATTTAGAAAGTAGATAGATCCTTGAACAAGAGATCTGCAGATCTGGAAGAAAACCCAAATAATATCAAAGATGGGTTACCAACCGATACAATAATAAAAAATAAAGTGATAATAGCCTCCTAAAGTATGTCTGAGAAGAAGATCCAAGCCTTCAAAGTCCAACAACTACAAGAGAATAATGAAGATGTGAGATCCTGGTCCAATATACTACATAACCCCTCCAACTGGCTGAGTTGCGCATTGCTGTGGCTGCTGATGAACCCCTAAGATTCAACCCTCCTCTTTTTGTGCTCCAAATGCCTTCAGAATTTCCTGGAATGTAGATCGGGCTAGTAGGACCCCCCTGACCAAGTGTCAAGCTGAAAGGAGGAGTTATTCCCATCCAACTGAGCAAACCCTCAACTGGTTTGCGCCCTCCTGGTTGACCAAATCACCTAGATTTCGTTCTTCCCTCGAGGAGCCTCCAATTGCTACCAAAATATCCATAATGATAGGTCGGGTTAAAACAAACAAGATGGTGAAATATCAAGGTGATCTGTGAAGATCTGGGCCACTAAATAAAACAAACCATTTCTTGCAGTGCACCCCTCTCTCCTCCAAGTCATGCCAAGCTCTAGGAAATAAACTGCTAGGATAACCTCCTCCAGAATAGACTAGAAATGATGCCAGGGTCCATATGAAGAAAACCCAGATGCTCCTTTGGAAAGAAGCTCCCTCCTTTCCTCAGATCGAGGTAAACTCCTCAATGTGGTGCACCCCCCTACCTGGAAACCCCCTAGGTTGCACACTAGCTTGCCTCTGCCACTAGATTAGACCCCTGCAACACTGTAGAATGGTGTGGGAGGATTAGTTCACCTCTGGGACCAAGATTGGATCAAGGAAGGTGGGATATTTCAGCATTGAGTTGATCTCTAGGGTTTTAGACTCAAAACCCTCAAAACTACTTGTGCTCAAGAGCTCCAATGAAAAATATGATAATAATCCAGAATACCCTAGGAGTGCACCTTGCCCTTTCTTTTATAGCTCCAATCTATTCATATGTTGAGTTAATTAACCCCTAGGGTTAACTATTAACTTAACTCACCTTTTCTTTTCTTTTGTTGAGTTACACTTTTTCATACAAAGTCAACTTAGTAATATAATGTTATGTTTAAGAAGTGTCTTCTGGTTGAATTTGTCCCCATGATGCATGAGACTATAGTCTGTTGGGGTCCTATAATCATAGGTGACTTGATTATTTAGCTATCTATTTGGCATTTCTCTCGTGATGAAGACATTTGGCTTGCTGGGCTCGGTTGATTTCACTTTCTCCCTTCATCCATTTCGCCCGATCCTTCATCACCCTGCCGCACCCTTCATGCCCTCGCCCTCCATTTTTTCACCCCTCCACTGTTTTCGTCCCTACATGCATAACTAATCTTAGGATTAAAAACATTATGTTAGTAATAAATGGTTAGTGACATTTTTTAACACTAATTAGCATAATAATGTTAATTAAATTAAATTAGTGTAGTTAGATTAATAAAACTAGGTTAGGCTTGTTAATAATTAATTAATTATTAATTAGTAATTAGGTTAGTTTGATTAAGTTATCAATTAGGTTAGTATATTAGAATTAAACATTAATTAAAAAATTAAATAAAACATATAAATTAAAAAAAACAATAAAACAATAAAACAATATAAAACATATAAATTAAAAAACAATAAAAAAATAAAACAATATAAAACATATAAATAATAAATAAAAAAAATAATATAAAACATAAATTAAATAAAACAAATAAAAAATAATACATATAATAAAACAAAACTTAAAAAAATAAAATAATAATAATAATAAAAACAAAAACGAATTAAAAATAAAAAATTAAATTAAAAACTATCCTAAGTTCTAAAACACTTTTCCCTTCCCCATATATCGGACCCCCCCCCCTTACGTCACTCAACCAAAAGGGGTCCGATATGAAAAACCACTGTAGGACACTTGTCACCATTAGGTGAACTCAAAACCCTCCCCCTACTACCACTTACCATCCTAGGGGGTTCCGAAAACCACTCTCCCTCCTCCAAAACCGTTTTTCCCCAAAATCAAAACCACGTTTCGCCCAGTTTTACCAGTCCACTTCCGAGAGCGTTTCCGGCCAAACCAGAAGGAATTTTGAAAAACTGAGAGAGGTTTTTCTCCGAAACAGGCTGAAGAAAAATAAAATCTCTCATGGTTTTCATAGGTATCAGGTATTGGGAGAATCAAAGCCATCTCTGAGCACCATTTTTAAGGTTTCCATTTTTCCTGATCTTGTCATGTTTTTGCAGTGGATTTTTTGGAGAGATGGAGTTGAATTTGGAAAAATCAAAAGAGATTTTTTCTCAAAAAAAAATCATATACAATAACCTATTTTAGTTTTATTACAGATTCTGTCATATTTTGGGAGATAGAAATGTCTGAGTTGACCCCTATTTTCAACAGTTCAACCCACCTTTCATGGCAAATAGTTCAAAAATTTCAGGGATTTGTTTCTATTTTTGGCCAAGTTGTTGATTTTGACCTCCTGAGCCCGGAGGAGAGTCTGTCCTATATATTTTTATAATTCAAATGTGAAAGGGTTGATCATTTGGGACCTGTTAGAAGGATGAAACTAATTTTCTAAAGAGCTCACAGAGCCTGTATGGATAAAATTTTAGTAACACAGTTGCAAAATCATAGGATTCTTGTGTTAGTTTCATTGGTGAAGTGTTTCTCACTATAGTTATGTTTTCTCTGTTTCCATATGTGTTTCTTTTCTCTATTGTTTTAAAGAGAATCAAGTTCAAGATTTGTTTTAAAACACCCTGTTCCAGTTTAAAGCAATATCAATGTTTTTCACTGAATATTAAACTTAGAATTCTCAGTTGATCTATGTTTAATTAGATATATTAATCTATTCCATGTTTCCATGCATTAAATATTGAATATCCAGAGGATTTTCCTACCTTTCCCTACCATATTATCCTGTTATGACCTGGCTTTGATCCATTCTGAGCTATGACTCCATTGCCCAATGGTTTTTCCCTTACTATTCCAACCAAACCATTTAAAAAAACAAACCTATGTGAAGTAATAACTAGCCTAAAATCTATTATAAACAAATATAGATCAGACAGAGAGAGCCCTCTTTGAGTCTTGGAGGTCTAGATCCAGGACTCCAAGTGGTTGATGTTACCTCAATGATTGCCTCCAAAACCTTGCGAAAATTACAGAGTGCTAACATAGTGGCGACCATATTGGGGATCCTTCCTCAGAAAGTGTATCAAGTTCCAGATCTGATTAATGATGGTGGACAATGATCAGACACAAGAAGGCTGAATCATCCACCTAGCAACTCCATTGAACTCCAATAAGTTTCAAAGACTCCACTGGAGGAAGAACCTGAAACAATGACAAGACAATCTGAAAAGATCATGTATGGAAGTTGGAATTTTATCCAAGATGTAATTGGTTTTATTTTTAATTATTTCTTCCCTTTTTGTGAACCTGGCCAAGACCATATTGTTGAAACTCATGTTGATCAAATTCAACTTGAGGAACCTCAAGATATAAAGCCTAGTTTTACACCCCCTGTACATACTCCTACACCTGTAAATATTCCAGATAGATACAAGCCTCTTATATTACCCCCTATACTCCATGATTTACCTGTCAATTACTACAAATATATTCCCAGGTTTGATGGAGAATATGGTAACATCACTGCTGAGAAACAAATTCAGGGTTTTGAGAATTTTCTTGATCATTTTGAAGTTGAGGAAAATTATTTCTTCATCATACTTTTTGCTCTATCTTTGCAAGACAAAGCTAAGGAATGGTTCAAAAGTTTGTCAGCTGCAAGCATCTCCAATTTTCATTAGTTTGTAGAAGTATTCCTTAGTAAATGGGAGAACAAGAGAAATATTTTTCTCATTTTAGAAGAGTATGATCATTTGAAAAGACATCCAGGAGAGACAGTGCAACACTTTTCAGCCATATTCAATCAAGTTTACAATTCCATGCCTACTAATATAAGACCACCTCCTGGTTTAGCTCTCTTAAATTACCCAGATGCCTTTGATTCAGAGATGGCATTTTAGTTGAGAGAAAGGAACACTACTACACTCAAGGAGATGCAGGACAATGCAATTAGTGTGGAAGCTAATTTGTTGATCAAAAGGTCAAAGATCAAGGCAAAAGAAAGGGATAAAATAGAAAAGGAGCAGCTGAAGTCTTCAGAAGATAAACTGAACATTTTGGCCAACACAATGAAAGAAATGATGCAGAAAGTCATCATGGGAAATGACTTTGATTTTCAAGGGCATCATGTTCCATTGGTTACAAATAAATAAAGAGTCACTATTCCCAAAAAACTTTGCAGCTCACCCTTGGTATCATGGATTGGAAAATGATCATTTCATGTATTCAATTCACAACATAGTCAAATATGAAACTCCTGTTAGAATATGAAGGATGTGTACTTGTTTTACCATTGAAAATACCCTTGTTACCCAACCATAGGCCGAAGCCACCCTCTAAGCACCTTAACCTTGATAGAGAATCATTCCAAAAGCAAACCCTAGGCTAGATAGCCATACAAAGGGTAGCGCACCTTTCCCCAAGGATAGAGCATCAACAAGAGCTGATCAGATAGCCCAAACCCTAGCCAAGAGGTAGTCCAAGCCAAAACGTAACTACTAACTGCAGCAGCTGCACCAACAACTCTCCTCCAAACCTATGCACAAGATTGCAACTGCACTGTGCAAAACTGGCTCTCTCTGCAATTCTGAAATGTGTCAAATGAGAGATTGGTGCCCTGTATTTATAGTGGTTCTGAAAGACTTACTGGGGCCGACTTCTCCTTCTGGGTACCTGTCTGTTCAGTATATTATTATTATTTCTGATCGACTTCTTCTCTTGGAGGCTAATAATCTAATATAAATGATCTTCTTGAGCCGACAAGTCGTCTAGGGTTATTAGCCAACTCATTAGGGTTTCTTCTTGCTTTCCAGAGTATTCCATTCTCGTCAGGTTTACACGTGGAGGGAAATACCTCCCGTAGCTACCATAATATCAACACTCCCTCCTAGCTAGGGAGGTATTACAAGTAATGGTCTTGAGCACAAAACATACCATTCACCCGGTAGCATCAACATAGTTATATAGACTAGATCATGACTAGATCATGAGCACCATCATCATCATCAACTGCATCATATCTTGAAACCATACTCTATTTGAGTAATCAGACACGATTCTCACTCCACAGAGTGATACAAGATCCATTCTTCTAATCTAGAAAAGTAAATGTTCTGAACCATTTTCTGTCTGGAAAATATCTATTCATCATTCATATGGCTGATAATTATTTCCAATAAACTGCTGATAGTCTTCAAGAAAATAAGAACAAAATAGAACACAACTGTGTCTATCTATAGTAGTACATAACTACAATCCAGTGTTACACTACCACACCAACACACAAATACTTGATCAACAACATATAGTTACGAATAGTGGAACATATCCACCACATTAGTATACATCTACTGTCATACAATCTTCATAACAAACATTTGATAGCAACCTGCACAGAAAAAATGTTAAGATATAAACTGAATCATCTCGGCCAATCTTTCACTCACATCTGTGAGATCTGAAAGAATATCTTCCCTCAGTGTAGAACATCAACAATGGGCTATCTACCCTATTCTTCTCAAACAAGGAAGAATGTTTGTTTCTAATTTCTAAGCCTGGACCATTCCTCACCCTGGGCCATTCCTCCTACACTAATCAAAGTGCACCCTGGAGAGAATGTATAAACCTTAAGAAATTCCTGTCCCTGATTGTTGAGCCTGGACCATTCCCCACCCTAGGCCATTCCTCCTACACTAATCAAAGTTCACCCTGGAGAGAATGTATAAACCCTAAGGAATGATTGTCCAGACCATTTCCTCTATTAACCACAAGAGGAGAAGAATGTCCTGTATCAACCTCCACAACAGGCCATTCCTCATGTTAACCACAATGAGAAATCGCTGTCCGGCGAGGCGGGCTAGTCTTCTTGAGTAACCCTCAAGAAGAGATACTTCCCTAGACCACTCCCCATGTTAACCACAATGGGAATTCACTGTCTATGATACACCAACAATCTGGATCACTTCCCATGTTAACCACAATGGGAAATCGCTGTCCGTCATAAATATCAATTCACTTTCCAAACATGAAAGCATCTGTCCAAGATGGACTACTTTTCAATGTTGAAAATGAATGTCTTGAATAATATTTTCAGTGCTCCCTCCCAACCTGGGAGTCATCTCTTCCTTTTTCAAGAAGGAAGTCATTTCCAGGAGCTCGAGCTTAAGTACGCAAACTCTTTCATCTTGGATAGAAGCTTTACCAAAATGTTTGCTTATCTGCTCATCTATGGAGATATGTATTGGAGAACCACTTTCTCCTTTCTGGACTTCATCATGGATAATGTAATGCTTTATTTCAAATGTACTTTAGTCTGGAACACTGCGAAGGCTTCATGTAGCTTTGAACAATAGAGTATATCATTGTTGGAAAAACTGGAACATATCTGTGTGGCACTTCTTCTGTCATCATGAGATCTGATCTTCTGAGTAATCATCTTGATGTTATAGGAAATATTCACCACGATTCTGCTGTGCACTGGAGGTTCTCCACCAAGTTATCGTCTTCTATCTGCATACAAGGGTCTCTTTCTGGTATGCCTCAAAGTCTTGAGATTTCTCTTCATATGCTCTTTATTCAATTTCTCTGGAGAACATTCTTTGCATTCATCTGATGTAGAATTCCGACTCATGGATGTTGCGGATGATATAATGACTCATGTAGAGATAAGTCTGGTTCACTGGAACAAGTAATCATCATAGTCTTCTCCCTCCATCTGGGAGAACCTCTAGTTCTAGATCTCACAATGCTTTCATTCATAAGTCTTCCATAAACTGTTCTTTATCACGAATTTCAGTTCTTCTGCTTGATTCCTTTTAGTGAGTTCATATCAGGCTGGTAATATTGTGATTCTTGATACAATGACTGGTTGTTCTGGTTTCTCTTTCTTTCTCGGAATCTTCATTTTCTTCTTCATGTTTTTCTTTAGCTCTTGGGTCCATGGAGTTTCTTATAGATTCCATGCCCTAGAGATTCCACTTCTTCCTTTCACCATAGGATCATGGATATGAATGGACAACCAGGGATACTTTAAGGCTTCTCTTTGAAGAAGACTTCTTATGAGATTGAACTGAACACATACTGTCTTTCATGGTTACTTCCATGGATATATACTTCATCATCTTTAATGGATCATAGGATTAGCTCCCTCCTAATCCTTGCTTCATGTAAGAGTGCATATAATCGGCTCCCCCTGTCTAACAGAGTCCATGCTTCCATCTGCATCCTTATTGTCTTCTACAATATATAATTGGCTCTCTTGTCTAACAAAGTCCATGGTTCCGTCTTGTTGTCTTCTACAAAATGTCATAAGTCTCTCTCCAATTCCTCTTGATTGCTGACTTCTAAGTCTCTTCATGATTGATTCGTATTATCATTCAGTAGCTTCCACATGATTTGTATTCCATCCTTTCATGTGTATTATCTAATGATATTCATCCTTATCTTGTTGTTCTTTCATGGGTATAGTTTTTCTTGGAACACATTATTTTATAGGAGATGGATATACAAGATATGTACAGAGGCAATACAAACAAGATATGTACAATAAATAAGAAGAGTATTGTTACTTTTAGAAGAAGAAGTCTCCTCCATATTGCTTAGTCTTCTTTGTAGGTTCCTTTTCTTCGACAATTGATGCTTCGTGTTTCTCCTTCCTTTTCTTTAGCTTGAGACAATGATTCTTGTAGTGACCATACTTTCGATAGTTGAAGCATTGTACTTTTGAAATGTCTTTCTCTTGATTTGTCTTCCTTCTTGAACCAAACTTCCTTTTGTTCCTGAAGTTATTGAATCTTGCTGTGAAGGCTTGATCATCGTACTTCTTTTGGGGTTTCTCTTTTGCACTGATCCTTGATTCTTCTTGAGCACATCAGGTCCAAATTTCTTTAAATGTTAGATACTCCTTTCTTGTGTTCATGCTTGCGACAAATGCATCCCACGTCTTGGGAAGACCATTGCGTACTATGTTTAACAACTCCTTCTCTGAGATGATCTCTTCAATAGCTTGTAATTGATCTCTTAACTGAGAGATTATCACAAAATATGATGTTATGCTGTTGTCATCATTCATCTTCATGTCACGAAGCTCATTCTTCAGACTCATTACTTGTCCAATGTTTCTGACTGAGAAGAGGTTTGTTAGGGAATCATACATCTTTTTCGATGAGTCAAGATGGGAGATGTAGGGTATCAAGTGGTCTTTTATAGATTCCACTGTGATACTCATAGCATTGATATCACTTTCTTTGAACTTTTCCATAGCTGCAACGTTCTGTGGTTCCTTCTCTTTTCCTTCTTCAAACTCTGTCTTCACGATCTTTCCTTTCACGATATCAAACACTTTATTCTTGGAAAGGATGAGGTCAATCATTGTCTTCCATGCTCTGAAGTTAGAGGCTCCATCTAACTTGTTCTCTGACTTCATAGAATAATTCATGGATTCTTTGACTTGGTCAAACCCTAGATTTGACCACAAACTCAAACTTCACATCTTGGCTTGCTGAGAGTATCGGGAGATGCGCTAGGCTAGAGAGCACTGATCTATTCGGAGATTAGGTCAATCCATTCACTTAAGGTGCCTCAATAAGAGGATTAGGGTTTCTGCAACTGCTTCTGCTATTTACCCTAGCGACAATGTCTTGGAAGTTGCTTCTGCTAGTAACCCCAGCGATAGTTCATCAGCAAGTTCAATATCCTAGCGGCTATGTTTCCTTCCAGCGTTTAGACTGAATGAAGTAGGTGTAGGCCCATAACCTGTTAGAATATGAAGGATGTGTGCTCATTTTACCATTGACAATACCCTTGTCACCCAACCATAGGCCGAAGCCACCCTCCGAGCACCTTAACCTTGACAAAGAATCATTTCAGAAGCAAACCCTAGGCTAGATAGCCACACAAAGGGTAGCGCACATTTCCCCAAGGATAGCACATAAACAAGAGTTGATCAGATAGTCCAAACCCTGGCCAAGAGATAGTCCAAGCCAAAATGTAACTGCTAGCTGCAGCAGCTGCACCAACAACTCTCCTCCAAACTTGCGCACAAGACTGCAACTGCACTGCACAAAATTGGCTCTCTCTGCAATTCTGAGATGTGTCGAATGAGAGACTGGCGCCCTATATTTATAGTGGTTATGGCAGACTTACTGGGGCTGACTTCTCTTTCTGGGTACCTGTCTGTTCAATATATTATTATTATTTCTGGCCGACTTCTTCTCTTGGAGGCTAATAACCTAATATAAATTATCTTCTTGAGCCGACAAGTCATCTAGGGTTATTAGCCAAGTCATTAGGGTTTCTTCTTGCTTTCCGGAGTATTCTATTCTCGCCAGGTTTACAAGTGGAGGTAAATACATCCCCCATCTACCATAATATCAACAACTCCAACTCAGCTTGTAGAAGAACAATCAACAAATATAATGTGTATGTTTGATGACTTTTCCTTCATGGATGATCTACCCAAGTATGATAACTATGATGAATATTACACCAAGGTGAATTCTTCAAAACCATCAACAACATATTGTTGGGAGGAAAAGATCAGTTGCAATTCAAACATGATAGTCAGCCTGTGCATATCAATTATGACAACAGTGAGAAAAATGCAGAAAATTTCAGAGTAAGTGGAAAGACTTTACCCTTATGTTTCTCTTCATTTCAATTTCTGAGAGAAAATTATAAACAATTTGTCAGTAATAGAGATGGAGAATGTTCATATAAATCTATTGAGGATGTCATAGATGACATGGAGGCTATTCTAGACTCAAATTTACAGCCCCTGGGTTACGTTGATTTTCAAATAGAAGATGAATTAATGCATTATAACTCTATACCATTAACCTTCAATTCATTTCAGTTGTTGAAGATTTTTTTTAATCATGTTATTGATGATAAGCACACATAAAATCAGAAATTTGTATTGGAACCAATGAAGCAGTCATCCCAATTTCTACAGGATCCAATATTTGATGTGTTGGATGACTTGTGTTGTCAAAGTCATGGTTCATTGGCCAACCATGAACTTAAAAGAGGTTATGATATAGACATGATTAGGCAGTCTCTTTCACGGTCTTTTTCAGCAAGAGTCTCATTTCAAAGTTCAGCAAAAAATTTGCAGCCATCTCAAGAATTGTATAATGATGTAAAACACATATGTGTCATACCCAATTATGACCATAAATTTTTTGAAAGTCAAGAAATAGGTCATGTCTTTCCTGATCCCATAGCAGACTACATGGAAGATTTTTTTAGCATAAAAGATCAATCATGTTTTTAGCAATGGCCATTACACTTTACAGTTTTGATTCTGTGGACAAAGGGTCAAGTTGTCCTTTTGATTGTGCTGATAAGCAGCCAAGAAATCCACTTGTTTCAACAACTACTTGACTAGATTCATTGACATTTTTGTATTATTTGATTCAACATGATTTTTAGCACTGTAGGGTAGGTAGCAGTTTGAATAAGCTCAATCATTTGAGCATCTTTTTCAGCAGTGTGTGGTTTCCAGTAGAGTTTGCAGCTGATATTGTATAGTTCAATTTTCAAGTTTAATTTGAGTCAGTTCGAAGATTGTATCTGCAGTGACTCCATAGATAATGGATAAGGCACTGGTCTACGTGTTAAGAGTTATATGGTTCTTGTCACCTCTCGAAAAAGATTCATCCCCAGGTGGAGCTAATGTTGGGGTCTTATAATCATAGGTGACTTGATTCTTCAGCTATCTATTTGGAATTTCTCTCGTGATGAAGACATTTGTCTTGATGGGCTCTGTTGATTTCACTTTCTCCCTCCATCAATTTCGCTTGATCCTTCATCACCCTGCCACACCCTTCATGCCCCTCCCTCCATTTTTTCACCCCTCCACCATTTTCGTCCCTACATGCACAAATAAGCTTAGGATAAAAAACATTAGGTTTTTTTATTTTGTTTGTTAATTTGTGCGGGACCTGTTGGCTACGTGATTAACCTGTGGCTTGAAAAACTATGACTCAGGGGCATATAAGCCGTCAAAATCACCCGGGGATCGCACCCGGCCTGAGCCACACCAACCCTTAACATGGTTGGATTTTTTGTCCCCGCAGGTTTCGAACCTGTGACTTTAACATCACGGAGTGGCTTAACAACACACTCCGTCACCGACTGTCCTACACCTCGGGGACTTCCCATTTGTTTGGAGGAATCAAAAACTAGTTGGGCACATGCTCGCGTTACACGTGGCCGTGTTATCCAACCGCTACCCTCCAGGTGTGCCCATGATGCCCCTTACGCGGCACACAAGGTAAGTCAGGGGGAATTGAACTCGAAACCTCATGGAACTTCATTTTCACGGCACTTGCCAATTGAGCTACCCCCCCGGGGGCGGATAAAAAACATTAGGTTAGTAATAAATGGTTAGTGGCATTTTTTAACACTAATTAGCATAACAATGTTAATTAAATTAAATTAGTGTAGTTAGATTAATAAAACTAGGTTAGGCTTGTTAATAATTAATTAATTAATAATTAGTAATTAGGTTAGTTTGATTAAGTTATCAATTAGGTTAGTATATTAAAATTAAACATTAATTAAGAAATTAAATAAAACATATAAATTAAAACAACAATAAAAAAATAAAATAATATAAAAAATATAAATTAAAAAACAATAAAAAAATAAAACAATATAAAACATATAAATAATAAATAAAAACAATAATATAAAACATAAATTAAATAAAACAAATAAAAAATAATACATATAATAAAACAAAACTTAAAACAAAAATAAAAAAACAAATAATAATAAAAACAAAAATGAATTAAAAATAAAAAATAAAATTAAAAACTATCTTAAGTTCTAAAACACTTTCCCTTTCCCCATATATAGGACCCCCCCTTAAGTCACTCAACCAAACGGGGTTCAATATGAAAAACCATCATAGGGCACTTGTCACCATCAGGTGAACTTGGACCCCTCCCCCTAATACCACTTACCACCCTAGGGGGTCCGAAAACCACTCTCCCTCCTTCAAAACCGTTTTTCCCCAAAATAAAAAACGCTTTTTGCCCACTTTTACCAGTCCACTTCTGAGAGAGTTTCCAGCGAAACCAGAAGGAATTTTGAAAAACCGAGAGATTTTGTTCTCTGCAACGGGCTGAAGAACAATAAACTCTCTCAGTTTTGCACAAGTATCAGGGATTGGGAGAATATAATCCATCTCTGAGCACCATTTTTCAGGTTTCTAGTTTTCCTGATCTTGCCATGTTTTTGCGATGGCTGTTTTGGATATCTGGAGATGAATTTGGAAAACAAGAAAGAGATTTTTTCTCAAGATAGGATCATCTACAATAACCTCTTTCAGATTTAGCACATCTTTTTGCGAGATATGAATGTCTAAGTTGACCCCTATTTTCAACAGTTCGTCCTACCTTTCATGGCAGACAATTCAAAATTTTCAGGGATTTGTTTCTATTTTAGGCTAGGTTGTTGATTTTGACCTCCTGAGCCTGGGGGAGAGTCTGTCCTATATATTTTTATAATTCAAATGTGAAAGGGTTGATCAGTTGGGACCGGTTAGAAGGATATAACTAATTTTTTAAAGAGCTCACAGAGTCTCCATGGATAAAATTTCAGTAACACAGTTGCAGAATCATAGGATTCTTGTGTTAGTTTCATTGGTGAAGTGTTTCTCACTGTAATTATGTTTTCTCTGTTTCCATATGTGTTTATTTTCTCTATTTTTTTAAAGAGAATCAAGTTCAAGATTTGTTTTAAAACACCTTGTTCTAGTTTAAATCAATAACAATGTTTTCCACTGAAGATTAGACTTAGAATTCTCAGTTGCTTTGTGTTTAATTGGATTTCTTAATCTGTTCCATATTTCCATGCATTAAATCTTGAAGATCGAATGTATTTTCCTACCTTTACCTGCCATATTAGCCTATTATGACCTGGTTTTGATCCATTCTGAGATGTGACTCCATTGCCCAATGGTTTTTCCCTTGCTGTTCCAACTAAACCATTTAAAAAACCAAACTTCTATGCAGTAATAACTAGCCTAAAATCTATTATAAACAAAGCTAGATCAGACAGAGAAAGCTCTCTCTGAGTCTTGGAAGGATATATCCAGGACTCCAAGTGGTTTGATGTTACCTCAGTGATTTCCTCCATAGGCTTTGGAAAATTACAGAGTGCTAACATAGTCTAGTGGGGATGGCTAGACTACTGAGTCTCTCAGGACCTCTTCATCAAGAGATGGGGGACATTACAGTCTCCCCTGCTAGAAATTTCTTCCCCACAAGCAATTCTGGACATGTCTCCTGGATTGAATGTTCCCCTTCCAAAGTGGAATCCTCCATGGGTAAGTTCTTCCACTTGACCAACTATTCTCCGATGCTTCTTTTCCATAGCTTCTTCTCCCCGACTTCAAGTATCTCCTCTGGTATCAATACCAACTGTCCTTATTCATCCATAGGTGGAAATTCCTCAATAGGATTTATATGCTTGCCAATGAAAATCTTCAAACATGACACCTGGAAGAAATTGTGTATTTTTCTGCCCTGTGGTAGATCCAACTCATATGCTACGACCCCTACCCTCTTGCTGATTTTGTATGGACTGAAAAAATGAGGTTGGAGATTCTCTGCACCACTTCTCTTAATGGATTCCTTCCTTGATCCAGAATTTATGAGAAGAATGAAATGAATATAGATTATTAACATATTCTTAACACAAAATAACAGATATACAGTAAAACTAGTTTTCTATTCAAGAATGAAATAAGATGAAACTGTAAAATGCAGCGGAAATAAGCTTGCTGGAATGTTGGCGGCTTATCTCTGAGAAGAGATGTGACAGCTGCGCTCATTCACAAGAATATGATTACAATGAGGCTCTGAAGGAATTTTACAGTAAAAAAGGAATGCCAAAAACCCTAGACATCCAAAAACCTAACCCTAGGAGTTAAAGCGCCAAAAGTCATGTGGGCCCTGTTTGGGTAAGTTAGTACATTAACTTCTTGGGGTTGTAACTTTTGCATACTATCTCCGTTTTAGGAATATGATAGCCTGTTGGAAAGGTATCATTGAGGAGATTAATTTTTGGGCCTCAATAAATCCTTTTTCTATCATTGAGTTGGGACTATCCCGAAAAACCTTCATTTAGGCCCTCAAAATGGCCCCAAAAGTGAAAACTGCTAAAAATAGTAAATTGCCAAAATTGCCAGAAAAATGTTTTGAGCTAGTTGGAAAAGGTGGGTGGCCATCGATATCCATATGGATCAATCCTCCCTCCTTAGGAAGAAATTATATCCATTTCATTGAGTTCCCCCATCAAACGAGGAAATTTCTTTTGAATTTGGCCCTGGGTGAGCCACTTGCCTTGGTGCAGGAGCTGCCCTGCTTTGTCGACTAGATAAAGCTGGATCCTTTGCTGTTGAGTTCCCTTGATATGTGTGTCCACAATATGATTTCTGGATGCTTTTTTTATGTAGTCGAGGTTGAACTCTATTGGTGTCAGCTATTCTGCTACATCCGAGGTGTCCAATAATGGTGGAAAATAAGGGCGATTGAGATCCACGTTGAACACTGGGTGCAGGCCAAGGAAAGGAGGAATGTTGAGATCAAAATAATTATTCCCCATGGCCTTGGTGATGGTGTATGACCCATAATGGAGTGGGTGAAGCTTCTAATGGGGTCCTGTAAGGCGTTCTTTCTGCAAGTGCAACCAAACTTTGTCTCCCACCTGAAACTTATGTGGCACCTGATGTTGATCATGGCACTGTTGTACTTGTCATTGGACTTCTGTAGGATATCCTGAAACTGTTGGCGAATGTGATGGATCCGCTCGATGAACCGGATGGATTTTTGAGCTTCAGTTGGAGCAGGATATGAGTCGGTCGAGGTGACCGCAAGGGGAAGTGCAACATCTATGGGACCCAATGGTTGGAATCCCAACCCCACCTAAAAGGGGCTATGGCCGGTTGAGCTATGCAAGTCTCAATTGTAGATATGATAGACATAGGGAAGGCTCTCATCCCATGTGCGAGGGTGATTTGAATTATACATGCAAAGGATATGCACAACCATTCGATTTATGACCTCGATTTGGGCATCTATCTGGGGGTGGAAGACCGTGGATTTGGTTAGCTTGGTGTCTAGCAGTGACCAGAGGCTCGACCAAAATGTGATGAGAAATAAACTACCCCTATCTGAGACAATGGTTTTTGGGAGTCTAAAATGTACCCAGACCCATTCAAAGAAGAGCTTGGTAGTGGCCTTTGCTGTGATGCTCTTCTTGCAGACAACCATAATCGCCATCTTATAAAAGAGATCAACAACCACAAAAAAACAGTCATTTGGTGGACAAGATGCCCGACATGTAGTCCATTGATATGGATTCCCATGGCCTGTCAGGAGTAGGAAGAGGGGTGTACATGACCTGGTTCTTAGTGGTTGGTTTGGAAATAGTGCAGGCAGTGCAGGACCTGATATACTTGTTGACCTCCTGTCATAGTTTTGGCCAGTAGAAATGTTTCTGTAGCATCACCACTGTATTTTCGACACCGAAGTGTCCTGCCACCCCACTGTAGTGGGCTTCCCAGATCAGCTTCACTTGCTCACTTGATGGAACACAGATATGGCCCAGACGACACAACAACCTATCCTGAAGATAGAAATTATCGACAACTATGTTTGCACCAAACATTTGGTAGGTGGTGGCAAAGTCTGTGTTTGTCTCATAGAGTTGGGGCCATCCAGAGGTCTCATGGCCACACGAGTCTAGCACCATGGTGAGTGCCACGATTGGTGGTCTGCTGAGGCAATCAACGATGCGATTGGTGCCTCCTCTTTTATACTTTATGTTGAGGTGGAATTGCTGCAAGTATGTGGACCAATTTTGATGGTGGTCATTCTACAATTTTACTTGTGTCTACATAAACTTCAGTGGCTTATGATTAGTGTGGATGACTGTCTCCTTCCCAATAATGTAATGTCTCCACTAGCGGCAGGCTTGCACAATGGAGTACATTTCTTTGTCATAAGTAGGGTACTTACGGATAACATCGGATAGTGTCTCATTATGATAGGCCACGGGGTGTCTATGTTGAGTGAGAACAATTCCCACAACATAGTCTGAAGCATCTGTCTCGATCTCAAAGGGATGCTACAGGTCTGGTAGTGAAAGTACTGGGGATGAGCACAAGCGCTGCTTCAAATCATCGAACGCTTTTTGTTGGGACCCGCCCCACGCAAATTTTTCCTTACCATCACCCTTGGTGATTTGGCCGAGGGCCCATGCAATATGGGAGAATCCCAACACAAAACTGCGGTAGAAATTGGCAAGGCCCAAGAAGCTCTGAAGCTCATTGAGTGTGGTTGGGGCTGGCTAGTCACGGATGACTTGGATCTTGGCTGGATCCACATGTACACCATGCTGATCAATGATGTAGCCCAAGTAATGGACCATGTCCATGCCGAAGGAGCATTTTTCCAAGTTGGCATATAGCTTGTGCTTCCACAGGGTGTGCAAAATCTGTTGAATATGTTGCAAGTTTTTGGCCCAAGTCTTGCTGTAAATGAGAATGTCATCCAGATACACCACTACATAATTATTGGTGAATGGTCATAGGATATTTTCCATCATCCTCATGAAAGTGGCTGGAGCATTTGTCAAACCAAAGGGCATGACCAACCATTCAAAAAGGCCTTCCTTTGACTTGAAGGTAGTCTTCCATACATCTGTCTGTTCTATCGGGACCTGGTGGTAGCCAGACTTCAGATCAATCTTACTGAAGTATTTATCCCCCGTGAGTTGATCAAGGAGGTCGTTGATTTAGGGAATCAGGTACCAGTTTCTGACTGTGATTTTATTCAGAGCCCGGTAATCAATGCAAAGTTGCTAGGTTCCATCTTTCTTTTGTACCAGCACTATTGGGCTCCCGCAAGGTGATGAGCTGGGATGGATGTGCCCATTGTGGATGTAGAGGTACCCTCATAGGTGAGGAGAAGATATCCGAGTATTCTTCCATGACCTTATATACTTGCTTCTGTTGTGTGGAGAGGTCAGCCACAGAGACCCTGGATGTGGTTGTGATCTTTCGCTTATTCTGAGAGCGAATCACGAAGAAGCCAAACTTCCCCATTTGAGAGATGACCTTCTTTCATTTCTTAGTAGAGATCAAGGGAATAACACTAGGTGGGACTGCCTCAGGTATCCTGTACAATTTCCCATTCAAAGTAATAATAACACTATGAGGCCTAGACTCATAAACAAAAATAAGGTTGGCCTAAGAGAACATCACAAACTTTGAGAGGAGAAACATCACACAATACCTCATCTTTGAAGGGCTTGATACCGTATGACAATTGACACTATTGGCTGACGTGGAGATTGCTTCCTTAGCGGAGCCATCCAATGGTGTAGGGTTGTGGGTGAGGTGTTGTGGGCAGGGCCAACTGCTTGACGACCTCTACAGAGATGAGGTTATTTTGGCTACCGCTATCAACGATGAAGTGTAGCGGGGTGCCTTTTACCCACATTTGTGAATGGAAGAGGCACTCTCCTTCTTCTGGCTCGTCTGGTTCACCAGGCTGGAGCTTGGTGGTAGCAACAGTGGCACTGGGTTCCGCGTCAATGATCCATCTTCCCCTTTCTGGTTCTGGCTCAAAGTCAAAATCCACATCTGATTCAGAGGCTTTCACTTCGGACACCAACGAATGCTTTGAGCAACAATTAGCAGTGTTATGCCAATGGCTCTTATGGAATTCACACCACTTCCTGGTATCTTTCTTTGTCTTTCCAGTGTCCTTCTTTGTTTGCGGCTTGGACTGGTTTTCCTGATATTGTCCATATTTTCTCTGTCCTTTGTTCTGTGGGTTGGGGCCACCCTTTCCTGGATTTTGTTGTGACGGGTTCCCATGCCCAAATTGCCGTGTCTTTTCTTTGATCTTCTGCTCGATTTTGATGACATATCGATAGGCCATACCCAAGGATGAGATGTCTATAAATTCCATTTTGGTCTGGATGTATCTATGCAGAGCACCGCATTACTTGAGCACCATATGTCACTCAAAATCTTTGATACGTAGCTTGGTGCACAAGGTATGGAATATATTTGTGAAATTTGGCACTGCTTAGTCTCTTTCTTGCCGCAGTGTGGTCCATTTGGTATATAAGTCATCATAACTTACGACAGGGTAGTATTGTTCCTTAATAGCATCCCTGAAGGAATATCAGGTGGCTGTGACTATAAATAATGAGGGTTTCTCTGTTTCCTTTTTCTCACAGAATGTTTCCCACCAATCTTTGACATGGGGGACAACTTTGAGGAGCGCAAAAGTAATATTTTCTCTATTCGAGAAGTTATGGATAGAAAAATACCCTTCTTGTAGATTCAACCACTTGTCTACAACATCTGCATCTATCTAACATTCAAATATAGGAATATTGAAGTTTATTTGTACCTTGAAGGGGGTGGCACCCTCGCTCGAAGAAGATGCGTCCCCTGTTGGTAGCCGCCAAAGGATTTGCGTGAAACTATCCATCATCTCGTTCCTCTATTGCGTGAGGGATTCCTCAATCAATAGTTTGAAAGGATCTCCTGTCCCATCATATTTATTTTCTCTTGCCATGAGAGGTCTCTTGGGCGTGCGAAAGCTTTTGTCCTCAAGAGAAACAAGCTCAAGACCCAACTCTTTGTACTCTGACCTCGTTGGGGACATGCATTAAGACGACAAGGAGCAGACCGTTCTGATACCACTGATCTAGATTTTATGAGTAGAACGAAATGAATACAAATTATTAATATATTCTTAACATAAAATAACAGAGATACAGTAAAACTGGTTTTCTATTCAATTATGAAATAAGATGAAACTGTAAAATGTAGCAGAAACAAGCTTGCTGGAATGGTGGCGGCTTATCTCTGAGAAGAGATGTGACGGCTGCACTCATTCGTAAGAAGATGATTACAATGAGGCTCTGAAAGAATTTTAAAATAAAACAAGAATGCCAAAAACCCTAGACATCCAAAAACCTAACCCTAGGAGATGAAGCACCAAAAGTCATGTGGGCCCCATTTGGGTAAGTTAGTACACTAACTTCCTGGGGTTGTAACTTTTTCATACCGTCTCTTTTTTAGGTGTATGATATCCTGTTGGAAAGGTATTGTTGAGGATATTCATTTTGGGGCCTCAATCATGCCTTCGACTATCATTGAGTTGGTACGATCCCGAAAAATCTTCATTTAGGCCCTCAAAATGGCCCCGGAAGTGAAAACTACTAAAAATAGTAAATTGACAAAATTGCTAGAAAATTGTTTTGAGCCAGTTGGAAAAGGTGGGTGGCCACCGATATCCATCTGGATCATTCATGTACATTTGAAGCCTCAAATAAACCAAGTCACCGACCTCAAATGTGCGCTCAACCCTGTGCTTGTTTGCTTGTACCTTCTGTTGATTCTGTGCCCTTTGTAGGTGGTCCTTCAGTTCCCTGAGTATGTCCCGACTCTGCTAAATCCAGTCCTAAACCATGGGATCCATGATGTCTCCAAAGGAAATCTCCACAAATGATATGGGTCATATCTATATAAGGCCCTAAATGGTGCAATACCAATGGACATATGATGGGTGGTGTTGTAGCAGTATTCCCCCAAGTGAAGCCATTTAACCCATGCCTTTTGCTGCCCTGCCAAATAATTCCTGAGGTATCCTTCAACCCATTTGTTGAATTTCTCATTTTGGCCATCTGTTTGAGGGTGATAACTGGTACTAGGTGTGAGGGCCGTACCCACCAACTTGAAGAGCTCCCATGAGAATGTGCTTATAAACCTATTGTCCCTATCACTCACTATGGTTTTGGGAAAACCATGCAATCTGAAAACCTCCCGGAAGAACAGGTCTATGACCTATGCTGCACTGTATTCTGTGGAAATGGAAAAAAAAATGCACAAACTTAGTCAACCTGTCCACTACCATGAAAATGAAATCTTTTCCCTGAGCCTTGGGAAACCTTGTGATGAAATCCGTAGATATGCTTTCCCATTTGTGCTCCAGAATGGGAAGTGGCTATAGTAATCCTGCTGGGTGAGTGTGTTCATACTTGTTGGCCTGAGAAGTGATGCACTCCTTGATGTGGCACATCACATCTTCTTTCAAACTCTTCCAAGAAAACCTCTCCCAAACCTGCTTGTATGTTTTGATGAACCCTTGATGCCCTGCTAATGGTGAATGATGGCATGCTTGTAGTACCTTGGCCTTAAAGGTTGATTTGGGAACCAAGAAAATTTGGCCCTTGTAGTATATGATATCATCCATGATTCCAAAGTTGTCATCTTGTACCTGTCCATCCATCACTTCTCATGCAATTGTTTTTTTGAATATTCCACCAAAAGGTGGGCCTTCCAATCCATTGAGATATCGATCATGGCATAAACTGATGGTCTTCTGGATAAGGCATATGCTACCACATTATTATTTCCTTTCAAAAATTCTATGTCAAATTCATAATCCTGGATTTTGCTCACCAACTTTTGTTTCCTCTCATTCAAGTCCTTCTTATCTAGGAAGTACTTGAGGCTATTGTGATTTGTCCTCATGATGAATTTTGTCCCAACCAAATACTGCCTGAACTTAGCCAATACATGCATGATGGCTAACATTTCTTTGTTATAGATGATGTAGAGGAGATCAAGACCTCTCAATTTTCAGATTTCATAGACAATAGGATGCCTATTCTGCATAATCACTGCCCCAATGCCTTCCCCTGAGGCATCACACTCTACCGTGAAAGGTTGTGCAAAATCTGGTAGGGACAATACTGGGCATGTACTCATTACTTTCTTCATTTTTTCAAAGTTTGACTGTGCTTCTAGGAGCTACTTGAATGCCCCTTTCTTGGTCAAATCAGTTAGAGGTGTGCAAAGTTGAGAGAAACCCTTGACAAACCTATTGTAATAACAATAGATTCCCAAAAACCCCTTCAACTCTGTGAGTGTCCTAGGTGTGGGACAGTCAAGTATAGCTTGTATTTTCTCTTGGTGTACCTGTACCCCTTCACTCCAATGATGTGTCCTAGATAAAGGACCTGTTTCATTCCAAATTCACATTTGTATTCCTTAGCATATAAGGATTTCTCTTCCATGATAGCCAAAATTTGCTCCACATGTTGAAGGTTCTCCTCCCAAGTTTTTCTATAGATCAATAAATCATCAAAGAAGACCAATAGGAACTTCCTCAATTGCTTGTTGAAAAAATGATTCCTGCAATATTGGAAGGTGGCTGGCGTATTAGTCAGCCCAAAAGGCATGACCAAAAACTCATAGTGTCCATAGTGACACCGGAAAGCAGTATTGGAGATATCTTTCCCCCTCATTTTTTTTCTGATGATAGCCAAAGCGCAAGTCAATATTTGTGAAGTACACTACCCGATGGAGCTCATCCAATAGCTCATCAATCCTTGGGATGGGGTATCTATTCTTGATTATCTTATTATTTAGAGCCCTATAGTCAATACCCATGTGCATTGTCCCATCTTTCTTTTTCACCAATACCACTGAAGATGCAAAGGGACTGGAACTTGGCCTCATGTGGCCCATGTCTAACAATTCTTTAATGACATTTTCTATTTCATATTTATATTTCTTGGGGTGCCTGTAGGGAGTGGTGATGACATGTGTCACACCCTCCTCCAACTCTATGATTTGCTCAAACCCCCTATCTGATGGTGCCCTTGGTGGTATAGGCTCAAAGACCTTGCTGTGCCTGTCATTGATTTTCTGGATCTCTGGTGAGTAGTGAGCTTCCACCTTATTGTATACCTTGAATGATATTATACACTCTGCTACATAAAAAATGTCTTCCCTCTTGAAAATGGCCTCCATGCATTTTTCTGTCACTACTCTGGGTGTGTTTCCTGTCATACCCCTAAGAACCACCTTTTTCCCATTTTCTTCTGTGAAGGACATTTCCATGATTTTGTAATTTGTGGTGATTGGCCCCAATGTACTAAGCCATTGTACTCCAAGGATGATGTTAGTATCGGGAAGGTCCATAAAATATAAATATTGTGCCAAATCATGCCTGCCTAATGTAAGTTTCATTACCGAACTATATCTATCAGAAGGCATGGTGCTCCCTCCTGCTACCTCCACAGGAAATCCCTCAAACTCAACTGTCAGTATGTGTCTTCTTTGCAGTAGGGATGAATAAATGAATTTATGTAAGGCAACCCCATCAATGAGAACTGGGAACTTCTGCCCTTGTAGCACCCCTCTCATCCTGAAAGTGTTGAATTTAGGTACCCTGCTGATGGATGCAAGTGTCACCTTTTCATCTGTTGCAAGGTCGTGACCTACATCCTACTCTTCTACCTGCTCTGTGGCCTCTTTCTCTATGTTCTGTAGATGGCCGAATTATTCCTCCTCCTCATCATCCAATATCACTTCAATGTAGTGGGATTTTACCTTACCCATGCATTTGTGTGTTGGATCCCATGGTTCCTTGCAGGTGAAGCACAACTGCTTCCTTCTCAATTCCCTTCTAGTGGGATCATCCATCCTACCCCTTCCTCGGTCAAACCCCCATTGGGTATATCTTTCCTTGGTTCATAGGAGGTCTTTGATATCTACCCCCTTAGTTTAGAGGAGGTCTAGGTGTGAGTCTCGCCTTTGCTGCTGATCCTAAGTCCTTGGTCTTCCAAATTGCATCATTCAAGTTGGTAGGATTAAAATATTTGACCCAACCCCTCAAGGGTTACATCAACCCTTCTGTGAAGAGCATCATAAGTATCAATTGAGACACATCCTGTACCATAACTGATATCCTCTGAAAATATTCTATGTAAAACTCCAGTGATGCTATCTATCTGAGCTGTGTGAGCTCCCTAAAAGGTAGCTACGGGTCCCCCTAGTCAAACCTACCAATGAGCCTCTGTGTAAACTCTATATAAGATGTGATATGATTATAACCCAATGTGTTCAACCCATGGTACCACTAATCATGAGCCTTGCCCTCCAAGTACATGGTGGAAGACTTGATGGCATCCATCTCTCTCATGGGGTTCAACTGTAGGTAGGTATCAAGTTTCTGCACCAATGCTTATGCAGTCACCTTAGAAGATCCATCAAAATAAGGAATCTCCATCTTTCTTGCCCTGCGTTCAAATTCATAGTTGGGCCTTTGATACTGTTTAGGATTACCCTGAAACTTGATTCCACAATATTGATCCTGCATGACTTGCCCTTGGAACCCCACACTCAAGGCATGATACTCCCTAACATACTGCTCAAAGTTGTCTTCAATATCATCCTCATAGTTGTGCTGTGGATGATTATATAGGAATGTAGGTAGATAGGGTCTAGGGGTGGTCCTACTGTGTGTTGGCCCATGAGGTGCTCCACCTCCATAACTCTATCCCTCAGTGTGATAATGAGGGATATTCTCTTGCTGAGGTCTAGTACCGCCATGAGATCCACTAGCTTCCCTATTTGCATAAACCTTGGGCCCTTCCCTGCATGAGTCATCTGTAATAGGAGTTGCGCAAGTTTCTCCTGGTTGGCATTCACTCTTTCCAGAGTCTCTTTTATTTCAATTTGTCCCCTACGCATAGTTTCTTGGTTTTCCTGTAGATGATGTACAAGGGTACTCTATGTCAGATTTATGGAGTGTTGTAACTCCTTGGTGAAACCCGCTAGAATTTGTGGCTCACTGTCCTCACCTTAACCTTCCATCTCTGCCTCTGTTTCACCTGTCTGCTTCCTGCATCTGCCCATGTAAAGACCACTGAAATTATGCATGCACTAATCCCCACAAGCTGGGAGGATCAACGCTTTGATACCACAATAATGTTCCCAAGCCAAAGTTTTTGCTTGGGACACTAACTGCTCACTGTTGTTATGTTTTCTTATGTGTTTGCAGGTTTACTTATGGAGTTGCACATTAGGGTTTACTTGGTGTTGATTAAGCAATGGAATAATAGATATGAATCATATAACATAACAAGACAAGATATAATAAAGAACACCAGTATAGGATTAATAATGTCAGATATGACCTTTATTTATATAGTAGATAGATCATTGAACAAGAGATCTGCAGATCTGGAAGAAAACCCCAATAATATCAAAGATGGGTAGCCAACCGATACAATAATAAGCAATACAATGATAATAGCCTCCCAAAGGCTGTTTGAGAAGAATATCCAAGCCTCCAAAGACTAACAACTTCAATATAATACTAAATATGTGAGATCCTCGTCCAATATACTGCAGAACCCCTCCAAATGGCTGAGTTGCGCACTGCCCTGGTTGCTGATGAACCCTTAAGTTTCGTCCCTCCTCTCTCTGTGCTCCAAATGCCTCCAAAATTTCTTAGAATGTAGATCAGGCTAGTAGGATCCCCCTAACAAAGTGTCAATATGAAAGGATGATTTCTTCCCCTCCAACTGAGGAAACCCTCAATTGGTTTGCGTCCCCTGGTTGACTGAATCACCTAGATTTAGTTCTCCCTTATAGGAGCCTCCAACTTCCACCAAAATCTCTAGAATGATATATCGGGCCAATACAAACAAGATGGTGAAATATCAAGGTGATCTATGAATATTCGGGCCACTAAATAAAATAAACGACTTCTTGCAGTGCGCCCCCTCTCTCCTCCAAGTTGTGCCAAGATCCAGAAAATAAAATACTAGGATAACCTCTTACGAAATAGACTAGAAATGATGCCAGAGACCATACGAAGAAAACCCAGATTCTCCTTTTCCAAGAATCTCCCTCCTTTCCTCATATCGAGCTAAACTCCTCAATATGGTGCACCCCCCTAGCTGGAAACCCCATAGGTTGCGCACTAGCTTGCCTCTACCACAATGCCACTAGATCAGACCCCTGCAACACTGTAGAATGGTGTGGGAGGATTATTTCACCTCTGGGACCAAGATTGGATCAAGGAAGGTGGGATATTTCACCACTGAGTTGATCTCTAGGGTTTTAGACTCAAAACCCTCAAAACTGCTTGTGCTCAAGAGTTGCAATGAAAAATATGATAATAATCCAGAATACCCTAGGAGTGAGCCCTGGCCTTTCTTTTATAGCTCCAGTCTATTCATCTGTTGAGTTAATTAACCGCTAGGGTTAACTCTTAACTTAACTCACCTTTTCTTTTCTTTCGTTGAGTTACCCTTTTTCACACAAAGTCAACTTAGTAATATAATGTTATGTTTACGAAGTGTCTTCTGGTTGACTTTGTACCCATGATGCATGAGTCTATAGTCTAGTGGGGATGGCTAGACTAATGAGTCTCTCCAGACCTCTTCATCAAGAGGTGGGGGACATTATAGTAGGCACTAATATACTTTGTATGACGCCCTCAGAGTTATGTGATGCAGGGTTTGGTGCTCTTCTAGAGCGCATGGGAGTTAGAGGGACTTACATGATTGGTTCCTTCAATTGTTAGGGGAATTTGAGAGTAGATCTAGATGAGGATTCTATGTGGTAGGATGAATCTCCTTGGTTGAGGATCAGGTATATCAGTAGATCATCTTCTTGGTTAGCAGGGGATATGGATTCTATCAGAGGTGGTAGTTGGGATATTGGTTTAGGTGAGAGACTCCTTGATGGACTGATACTATATTTACTTGTTCCATTGGTTGGGGGTATTCAAGAGACTCTTGGTGTTGATGTCTCATAGGAATATACTTTACAGGGCACTGCAGTTCACATTTTGATTTGGAATCCAGGGATTAGAGTGTTTTGTAGTTCAATGGTTGATGGAGTTGAGATCCGAGCAAAGTGATTTCTTGAGCATGATCGCTCTACTCATAAGAAGCATTCTAGGGGCCTGCGTTGTGAGAACTTTGTGGGAATATGTTTTGAGGGGAGAGTCCTTCATGTCAGACAGGTGGATATGGGACCCTGGGATCATGCACAGTTTGATTCAGTTATTTCTTTAGGACAAGCAATATTCGAGCAAGGAGGACTGTAATGTCCCCATTTTTGGATTCACTTATGTTACAGTTTGGGATTCCATTCAGAGTATCCAATTGGGGGTGATAGTGAGCTTAGGAGGTATTGAGGATTTTTATGGGGCCCGACTGACATTATTCATCACATTTCATCATCATGATCCATTCCACACAACTTGTCCTTGGTTTCATTGTATTCTAATGATTTCCATAAATTTGAGTTATTATTGAGCATATTTTAATTAAATCCACTAAGGATATCATTTTGGGCATAATATGTGAAGAAAAGCATTAGTGTAATAGCTCATTAGAATAGGGAGGAAAATCTCTAAAGGATAAGATGATGAAAAGTGACTTTCAGTGGCCGAAGAAGCCATAAGGGTAAAATAATCACTTTTTAGAGGAAAAAAGGTTAATTAATTAATAAAGTGATTATATGAAGAAACATTAAAAGTGAATTAAAAGTCACTTGGAGAGAAAAGGTAAACAAGGCTATAAAGGAGAGATAGGGGCTTCTATTCTCTCATTATGTTGATCAATATTTTGATGTCTGGCCTCTTGGCTAGAGAGCTCAAGGTACTTGAGGGTTTTGAATTAATAAACCCTAGAGATCAGCAAGGGAGAGAAAGATTCTTCCATTCCTAATCCAAGCATGGCCAAGGTGGTGAAATATTCCACCCTCGTCATTCTGTTCTAGTTTAGTTCTTGTCGGTGCATCTTTGGTGAAGAAATGACACATATGTTGAGGGTTTTCTGTAGAGAGGGCACACTGTTCAGTCAAGGATAGTTCGATTTGGATTTTTTTAGGGAGATATTGAGGAGATATGGTTGGGGTCATCTTTGGATCACTAAGGGTTATTCTCCTTGGCACTGTGGGGGTTTCAAACCTCCATATTTATTTATTTTCATAGTGGGAAAATTTCATGAAGGAGGACCCATTGGGGGTTTGATATCTATGATTTGTGAGCATATTTGTCATCTACAACCAAGGTATATTCACACATGAGTTAGCCATCATCGTATCTACAAGTTGCAGCCATTTCATGAAGATTTGACATCAGATTTATTGTGCATATTTCAGCAGGGCGTAACCAACAAGGAGGGAACATTTATGGGTATGGAATTTGTGGATTTTGCATGATATAACATCTCTTTTGGGAAGCCATCATTAGGAGATAAAAAAGGAGGATCATGGAAACTATTTCATTTTCTTTTGGGGCCATTATAGGCCAATAAAGTGGGTTTTGTATTACTTATATAGGATTTGGAAATTACTACTATTGGACAACCATTTATAATAAATAAACAAGCAAGGATTGTGTGGAGGTATTTGTGCTTTTGCTGTGTATTTCTTGCATTTACTCTTATGTTTATTCTAGTCTATGTTCCATATGAATTCATGTCATTTTATACAATATTAAACTCAAAAAAATGGATGGAAATGCAAGCTACAACCATGCATGCAAACAGTTTGACATAGTGCTGATGACAAATAGTTTGGCTCTGATACCACACATAGATATGCAGATATGATACAATAGAATAAGATAAAGAATCTAGGTATGCATTCACCCCCCATATACAATAATATAGATAAATAAGGCCTCCAATATCCCCCACAATTTAATGAAGATATATACAAGATCAATTTCTTTCCCTGGAGACCTATAACCTTCATATCTGGTGCTGGTACGTCCCCCACTGGCTGGAAAATATAGAGATTTCGGCCTCCTTGAAGATAACCACAAAAATCCATAAAAATACTATCAAAATTTAGATTGAGAGTTGTAGATAACATATGGATCAAGTTTGGAGTCAAACCCCCTGATCAAACCCTCCAACTCACTGCCTCCTCAAGGAATGATGTGTCATCCTTCAACAAATACTCCCAACTAAAGAAATAAATAGATATGCAGAAGAAAACCCTCCAATAAATGAAGCAAAGGAACACTATGGAGCTAAAAATCACTTTTGGTGTGGATTCTTCTGTAGATCTAGTCTCCTCCAAGAAAATCAAATACTTCTTCCTCTACCGGTGCGCCCAACCTGCTGGAAAACACTTCAAAATGCACCTTGATTGCACAAATGAATCCTAAATTTAATATGAGCTGAACATAATGATGAAGGAGGAATATTTCACCTCCTTAACCAATATTGGACCAGGAACATAGGGATCTTTCACCTCCTTGCCGGTCTCTAGGGTTTCTTGACTCAAAACCCTCAAAACGTAAGTTGCATAGCTCAAGTGATCTCAAAAGAAGAATAACATGAATGAGGAGTGAGGCAACCTCATGTCTCTTTTATACCTCCATCTTCTAATTCTATATTGAGTTACTTTATGATTTTTACTAAGGTTATTGTTTTTAATTTCTTCTTAAGTCAATAACCCTTTTCCCCTTTTCATCCAAGTCAGTTTAATAAAATAACATTAAATCACCTAGTGACATCTTTAGTGCCTCCTACCCCTTTTTCCTATTGGACTATAGTCTATAGGGGTGACTAGACCACTAATTCCTCCATGGTCCTTTCAAGGAGAGGGGAAAGTTACAGTATCCCCTACTAGAAATTGCTTTCCCACAAGCAATTATCTACCTGTTTTCTGTAACACTTGTTCATTCTCCCAAGTTACATCTTTGAAACGTACCCAACCACCCACACGATGGGCACGCAATCGCAAGCTCGTTTCTGAACTAATTCAAATTCTGATACATTTTAATTAATTAAAATGCATGGAATATTCACATGCAGAGATCAAGATTCATGCTATAGTATACATACTTTTAAACATTCCATGAATAGAAATAACCAACAATCAGAAACATCAAAATACACATCTCAGATATATTAATACACAACGGAAATAAATATATAAGCAGAGAAACACATGGCAAAGAGAACTTATATTTAATGAAATGAATCACCAACTGGCTGCAGACCAAGGATGTTCCACCCAACCATAGACACTACTCTTCCAAGTCTCAACAACAATGTCACCCCCGAGCCAGGGCTATGAATCCGCAAGTAAGGTTCCAGAGTGTCATTCAGCTTCCCCAAACCAGTCAACACTCAATCTCTGATAGGCTTCTCAACACACACAACAATCCAAAGTACACCAACTCTCTTGTACCCAGCCTGCACAACCCAAGAGAATGGACCCCCTTCTCTGCCACACAGTCCCTTAGGTTATCCACCTCCTTCTAGGTCTCCAATGCATCCAACCAAGAATCTCCATGATGGGATGCTCAGGATTCATATTTGTGGCCAAAACTTAACACATGCTAATGCATCTCAGACATGTAGACATAATTTCATGGCTGGAATACACCAACAATCATTACATCCAACAAAACCATGGCTTCCTTCCATAATTTGTTTTTCTTTCCCAAGTTAGGGACCAAAATGAATGAGGAATGAAAAGTGGGTGAAAGAATGAACAAAGAGAGAATAGAATGAACAATGTGAAAAAAGAACATTGAACAATGAGTGAGTGAGTGAATGAACCCCCCAAACAGACCAAAAATGGGTTTATGTATTTCTTGGAATTAAATAACCACATGGCCTTCCCCCAATACACTCATGTAACTCATATTCTCCATTAAAAAAAAATGGGTAAAAAAAATATAAAATAAACACTTAGCCCCTCAATCCCCCTCTCTTGTGGAATCATAGCCCCCTATAACTTGTGTCCTTGTTCGTCTAGAAACCACTGATGTATTTATCATTAATAATGATCACAACATTACACTTCCTAGGCACAATGACCTCTTTTAATTATTTGGGCACTCTAGCCTTTCATAAATTCAAAAAACACATTATTTAATATGGGGCTCAAAATTGGGGTATTACATTCCCCTCCCCCTTATTTTGGCACTTTCCTCAATGCATATACAAAACATAAATCAAAATTTCAAAATTTATTCAAAAATTCATGGGTACTCTGCTTGCATGGCATCTTCATGCTACCAAGTAACATCTTTAGGACCATAGCAGGTCCACTGGACTTTTACCAGCTCTATAACTTGATTCCAGAGCATTTTGACTTTTCTATCCAATATCTGCATTGGCTGGACCCAAAAGTCTCCCTCCGTCTCTACCTGAATCAGATGCCAATCAATAACATGGTTTGGATCATGTACATTTGTTTTTAGCAAAGAGACATCAAATACATTATGCACATTCATGGAAGTAGGCAATGCAAGAATGTATGCAACTGGCCCTATTCTGTCCAATATCTCAAATGGACCATAGAATCTGGCTGCTAGCTTTGTACAACTACCCAACTTCAAATATATTTTCTTGGGATTCACTTTTAAAAGCACATGCTCCCCCACTTTAAATTCTCTAGTTGTCCTGTTCTTATCTGCATAAATTTTCTATCTATCTTGAGTTGCCTTTAAATTTTGCTTAATTCTAACCATCTGGTCTTCCATATCCTTGAGAAATTCTAGCCCAAGTACCACTCTATCTGCTAGGTTGTCCCAACTCACTAGAGTATTGCATTTCCTACCATACAAAGCTTCAAATGTGCTCATTTTCAATGAAGCTTGGTACCCATTATTATAGGAAAACTCAGCCAAGTGCAAGTAATCCTCCCACTTAAATGGCTTATCCATCACATACATTCTCAACATGTCTTCAATTACTCGGTTGACTCTTTCTGTTTTCTCATCTGACCGTGCATGGTATACTTTGATAAAGTTCATATTTGTACCAAATCCTTTAAACAATCCCCTCCATAAATTTGAAGTAAACTTTTTGTCTATATCTGAAACAATTGCCTTAGGTATCCCATGCAACCTAGCAATCCCCCTCATGTAAATTTATGCAATATTAGCTGTTGTATGAGTCATTTTTACAGGAACAAAATGAGCAACCTTTGTAAATTTATCAAACACTATTATGATTGAATCATGTTGTCTTGTTGTCCTAGGAAATTCAGTTATAAAATCGACGGTTACCACTTCCCACTTCTTCTCTGGAATTGGTAATGGCTGTAGCAAACCTGCTGGGTGCCTATGCTCAAACTTCACTCTTTAACATTCCATACACCTGGAAATGTAATCAACAACATCTTTATTCATTCTCTAAAAAAAGAATTGGTTTCTTACTGCTGCAATTGTTTTCTAGTAACCGAGATGTCCGACATACAGAACATTATGCATTTATTTTAATACCAAACTCCTAAGTTCTCCAGAACTAGGAACACAAATTCTATTTTTATGCATAAGTAATCCATCTTCCTTCATCTCATATTCTTTAATTTTCTATTGTACATTTTCCTACTGTAATATTTCTTTTACCTGTAGGTAATGTTGATTTGTAACAACAACATCTAAGATTATGCTCGTTAAATTTTATTGATGCATACTAATGGCTGTAGCATACATTATATATACTCTTCTACTAAGTGCATCAACACTTTTATTTTATTTTCCTTTGATATACTTGATGTCAAAATCGTATTCACTTAAAAATTCCATCCATTTTGTTTTCTTGGCATTCAAAATTGGCTATTCAAAAAGATATTTCATACCACTATGGTATGCTCTTAATTCAAATATATTCCCCATGAGATAATGCCTCCACATCTTCAATCATGTAAAATGGAAGCAAGTCCCAAGTCATGTGCGACATAGTTCCTCTCATGTTATTTAAGCTTTCCAGAGTCATAGCCAATGACATGTCCATTTTGAGTGAAGACTCCACCAAGTCCTTCCTTGCATGCATCTGTACATACCACAAAACTTTCATTTGGTTCACCAATGTTTAAAACATGTGCACTAGTAAGTATTTCTTTCAACAAATTAAAGTTCTCTTAAAACTCAGTTGTCCATTCAAATTTAATTCCCTTCTTTTGCAAAGAAGTGATGGGATGAACAATCCTAGAGAACCCTGCTATAAACCTTATGTAGTAACCAACTAATCCCATAAAAGATCTAACTTCTGAAACATTCCTGGGTGATGGCCATCCTCTAATGGATTCAATATTCCCTGTATCCACTGCTATACCTTGTTTTGAAATAATGTGTCCCAAGTGATGGATCTGTTCTTGGTAAAAAGAACACTTGCTAAGATTTGCATACAACTGATGTTCCCTAAGCACTTGCAATACCAATATTAGGTGATGTTCATGCACTTCCTCTAACTTAGAATAGATAAATATGTCATCCAGGAATACTATGAAAAACTTATCCAAATAATTTCTGAGTATGCCATTCATTAAGCACATAAAGACAACTGGTGCATTGGATAGTCCAAATGGCACCACTAGAAATTCATAATGCCCATACTTGGTTCTAAAGGCTGTCTTATGGATGTTTTCTTCCTTGATTCTTATCTGATGGTATCCTGATCTCAAGTATATCTTCTAAAATATCTTTTCCTCTCTTAGCAGATCAAAGAGGTCATCAATTTTGGGTAGATGATATTTGTTTTTCACAGTAGATTTATTTAACTATCGAAAGTCAATACACAGCCTCAATGTTCCATATTTTTGACAAAGAGTACTGGTGCTCCCCAAGGTGAAACACTTGGATGTATGTACCCTTTCTTCAACAATTCTTCCAACTACATTTTTGATTCTTTTAATTCTGGTGTACTCATTCTGTAAGTTTTTTTTGATATAGGGGCATCTCTTGGAACTAAATCTACAGAGAAATCTATCTCCCTCTTTGGTGGCAACCCTAGTATTTCTTGGAATAAATATTCAAATTCTTGTAGTACTGAAAATTCTTCAAGGCTTGACCCCTTTGTCTTTTCTATCTCCTCCACATGGGCTGCATACAATTGAAATCCTTTTTTGAAACATCTCTTCAGTTGTAAAGATGAAATATCCCTTATAGAAATGGGTCTTGGAACTCCTTTCACATTGCTCTGTTTTCTTTCTTCATCAAGACATGTAAATGTCTTGTTATGACAATCTAGGACAACATGATTCTTTTCCAACCATTCCATTCCAATTAGAATATCATAATACCTCAATGGTATAATATTTAGATCAACATTAGTATTCACTCTGTTCAGACTTATGGAACAACCTATGACCATCTCATTGATCCTTATTTTGGTTCCAATGGCTAGCTGAACCAAACTTGATTTCTCAAGCTTACTTTTATCCAAATGTAATCTATCCACTATTTTAGGATCAATGTAACAATGAGTTTCTCCTGAATCAATTAAAATAAAAACATGATGATTAATGATCTTACCTTCCACCTCAATAATATTGGATTGGTACTCTGCTTGTCGATCATCTAAGGCTGCATATATTCTGCCCATGTCTTCTACTATTGCATCCCCTTGGATGTTGTGCATGGTATTCACTTTTTTTTTTTCTTTTCTGTGAGGGAAATCCTTGTATAGGTGATCTTCTTTGCATCCCCAACATTGGATTGGTGGTATTCCCCTTTTCCCCAAGGAGTATTCTCTCTTGGATTCATCCTTAGTAGGCTGGTATGGCTGAATTTTATTTGGGATATTTATATTGAAATGAGGTTTGAATCCTTTCTTTCTTTGGTCAAACTTCTCCTTCTTCTTATCCTTCCAAGATTTCTGTAAAGATTCTCTGCCCTTTCCTTGATCATACAAGTACTTATCCTTTCTGATGGTCTCAATCAAAGTCTTGGGTTCATCATATTGAATCTTCTCTTTATAAAATGAAGGCAGTCCAATAAAAAACCTCTGTATTTTCACCTTCTTATCCTTTATAAACCCCACATACTTTAGAATTACCAAGAAATTCTTTTCATACTCTGCCATGGTCATGCTTCCTAGCCCGAGTTCAAAGAACTCTTGCATTTTATTGTCATAGAAGTTCTCAGAAAGGTACTCCTTCTGAGAATATTTCTTGAACTGCTTCCAAGTGATCCCACTCTCATTTATATGCTCAAATTGCTTAAGCTGATCCCACCACATAACATCTTTCCCACGTAAATGGTATGAGGAAATTCTGGCTTCTAGGTTTGATGAGTAGTTATGCAATTGAAAATACCTCCTTAGTCCAAGCAACCATGCTTCTACATCATCTTCCCTTTCTCTATCACCATCAAAGGATGGTGGCTTAAGATTCCTCAACTCTCCTTGCAAACTATCCAATTCATTTCTTCTTCTTTGGTGCCTAACATGAGACACCTTTGGGCTACTTATGGGATCTTCAAATGCATACAATTTCCTTTTCGAGTGAGGTGATTGATGTCTATGAGTTCACAATATCTTCCCTCTTCCTCCCATCTTGAGTTTGATTGATTCTTTTTTTTCCTCTGAAACTGATTTAAGATTTGAATTACTTGAGCATTTATCTGATTTTTTTCTCTCATCAACCTCTCATTGTCTTCTTTGTAACTCCACACTTCTATTTTTAGGCTTCTCACAATCTGTAATAAGGTTTCTTGCTCCCCTCTGCCCTTGTGTCCATTTGATTATGTCTCTGCATTACCAACAATGATATTTTCCCCTTTGGCCTATTTATCATGATTGAATTCTCCCTCTCCTTCCTCCACTTCTTGAATATGCATTCTTACACTGAACTAATGTGTTTATACCCGCTATTTCTGCAAAATCTACAAGCAATCATTTTGTTATAATTATTCATATTATAATTTTTTTTCCAACAATGCTACATGTCCTTTTTATGCTCAATTCATGAAGAAATATATTATCATTATCCAATTATAACAATTTAATGTTATTCTCCTCCGAACCATCTTTCTAATGACTACTCCCATGCCCCAATCCGATCTTTGAGCTAAAAGTTATGGCTTTTTGAAGAAGTTACTTTAACCCATTTTTTGTGCAACCAGATCTTGTCGAATTATTCCACAACCCCCTTTAAATCGGTACGTAATTCAAATTATTTACAGGTTCTTCCTTCAATCCACTTTCCTTGTGAGAGTAGGCTCGAAACCACAAGATTATCCACTCCAAGTGACGTTTCTCTGTATTCCTCTACACAGGAGCTCATTCCAACAAATGATCGTGGGCTTGTTTACTTCTAGGCCCTTCGTGCTTCTAATCAACCCATTTTTCCTTATCATGAGGCTGACACTGGAACCAAGTCCTTTGGATTTTGGCCTTCAGGATAATATCCCTTTTCAGCTTCCAACTCCCCAGAGCAAACTTCACTGAAACACTTATATTAACTCCACTACTAGATCAGACGATCAAGATTTAATCTCTCGTTTATTGGATGGTCCCGACTCATCTGAAGGCCCCACAAAATCAACGATGATGAATTAATTGGGCATTAGGATGGAAATTCCTTAATTAATTTTGGACTTTGGTGCTCCTGGACTATGGGATATTACAACTCTCGAGTCATTCAACTCCCCCCAGAGTGATACCTGCCGAAGAACTTACCATATCCTTACAATGTTTAATTGGATGGTCACGAGGAATCCCAGAGAGTCTTAGATCAATGGTCCACATGACTTCGCTACTTCGAGATTTCGGAACATTCACTAGTAGAGATGCTGGACACTCCCAGAGGTCGTAACCCTAGAGAGGACATGGCATGTTGATGTCACCTATGATGACGTGTCCCCTTGGTATGTGTGCCACGTGTCACTAAAAAATGAATAGGTTGGGGTCCACAAGGTACTGAATTCATGTGACATGTGTCCCCACACGACACCCTTGACACATGGTATAAGATACATCATCAACCCAACAGACGGTCACCATTCTTTGCTCGTGATCTCATGACCTGCATTACTCCCGAATTCTTCCCTCGATCTAACATTCGATGAGATTTCAGGACTTCAGGCCTCTAGGACTCTGCATTAGAACTCTCAAGATGTTCAACTTTCCCTGGAGTTACACCTAACGAAGCGTTCATAAAGTGAGGATGACCGCTTACCATCGATTAGCACCTTCACTTACTCTATATTTCCACCATTGCTATATCTGATGATCAACATTACTCCCAAAGTCCTTCCCTCAATCTAACGATTGACGGGAATTCGAGACTTTGACGCTCCTGGACTTTGGTTTATAGCAGTTCTAAAATGGTTCTATTCCCCTAGAGTTAAACTTCCCGAAGTGGTCAATGCTAGATGACCCTAACCAATGACTGAGATTTCACCCGAGCCTCTTATCATATCAGACGATTGGAGGGACTTCGCGACTTTGGCCTTTTTCATGCTTCTGCCCTGTCTCCCATAATTTCTGAAGCAGTGAAGTTTGGGAGTCTCCATCTCCTGCTTGGATTTGATTGATGACTGGAGATCGACCAACTTGATCTGATGCTTGGGACTTAATCCCACATAGCCCCTAGTTTAATCTCTATACGATCGTCCTTGTTTACTTGGTTCCCGATCTAACAATACAAAGCTCCCTGATTTAACGACTGTGATTGCTCCCAAAATTCAAAAGGGAATGATCCTGATTCCATGATCCTTTACAAAGGGTCTTTGTCCTTATGATGCTAAGGCTTCTGCGCAATATCTATAATGCTATCACTCCTGAGCTTTAAGATCTCGAGTACGTATTTGTTCTTAAGGAAAAAACCATGTCCAATAGTTCCAGCCCATACCGATCCGATGTTTCAAATTGAAGCTCTTATACCAATCTGTAATGTACCCAACCACCCATAGGCTGGGCACGCTAATGCAAGCTCATTTCTGAACTAAATTTGAATTCTGATACAATTTAATTAATTAAAAGGCATGAAATATTCACATGCAGAGATCAAGATTCATGCTACAATATATAGAATGTTAAAACATGCCATGCATAACAATAACCAACAATCAGGCACATCAAAATACACATCTTAGAGATATTAATCAATACACAACGAAAATAAATATATAAGTAGATAAACACATGAAATAGAGCACTTATCTTTAATGAAATGAATCACCAACTGACTGTAGACCAAGGATGTTCCACCCAACGGTAGACACTGTTGTTCCAAGTCTCAACAACAATGTCACCCTCGAGCCAGGGTTATGAATCCACAAGGACGGTTCCAGAGTTTCACCGAGCTTCCCCAAAGAAAGTCAGCACTCAATCTCTCACAGGCTTCTCAGCACACACAACAATACAAAGTACACCAACTCTCTTCTACCTAGCCTGCACAACCCAAGAGAATGGAACCCCTTCTCTGCGACACAGTCCCTCAGTTTATCCACCTCCTTCTAGGGATCTAGTGCATCCAACCAAGAATCTCCATGCCGAGACTCTCAGGATTCGCAGCTGTGTCCAAAAATTAACACATGCCAATGCATCTCAGACATGCAGACATAATTTCATGGTTGGAATACACCAACAGTCATTACAACCAACAAACCATGGCTTCGTTCCACAATTCGTTTTTTGTTTCCCAAGCCAAGGACCAAAATGAATGAGGAATGAAAAGTGGGTGAAAGAATGAATGGAGAGAGAACATAATGAACAATGTGATCAAAGAACAATGAACAATGAACAATGAGTGAGTGAGTGAATGAGTGAATGAACCCCCCAAACAAACCAAAAATGGGTTTATGTATTTCTTGGAATTAAAGAACCACATGGCCTTCCCCCAAGAAGCTCTTGTAACTGATATTATCCATTAAAAAAAATGGTAAATAAAATATAAAATAAACACTTAGCTCCTCAAGCCCCCTCTCTTGTGGAATCATATCCCCCATAACTCTTTTCCTTGTCCATCTAGCAACCAATGATGTATTTATCATTATTAATGATCACAACATTAAATTTCTTAGGCACACTGGCCTCTTTTAATTGTTTGGGCACTCTGGCCTTTCATAAATTCACAAAATACATTATTTAATATGGGGCTCAAAACCGAGGTATTACAATCTTCTATAGGCAAATTCTTCCATTTGACCAAATAGTCCTTGATATCCCTGTTCCTTAGTTGTTTCACCCTTATTTCAAAGACATCCTCTGGAATCAAAATCAAGTGTCCCTCTTCATCAATTGGAGGTATCTCTTCATTAGCTACAACATGCTGCCCCAAATCCATTTTAGGCATGATACATGGAAAACATTGTGGATTTTTCTCTATGGTGGTAATTTTAGATCATATACAACTTCTCTAATTATCCTTTGCACTTTATAGGGCCCATATAAGCGTGGTTTGAGTTTCTAATCTCCACTCTTCTTAATATATTCTTTTCAGTACGTCTGGAATCTTAGGTAGATCAAATCCCCTACCTCAAAAGTACGCTCCACCCTCTTTTTGTCAGCATATAATTTCTGCTAGTTTTGAGCTCTATGCAATTTGTCTTTGAGTTCTTTAAGGATTTCTTGGCTTTCCTATATCCATTCTTTGGCCATGGGAGCCCTGCTATATTCAAACACAATTTCAACAAAAGTAAGGGGATACTAACTGTACATCTCTTTGAAATGAGACATACCAATGGACAAGTGGTGAGTGGTGTTGTAGCAATACTCCCCCAAATAAATCCATTTGACCCATGCTTTTTGCTACCATGCTACATAATTCCTGAGGTAACCTTCCACCCATTTGTTCACTATTTCTGTTTTCTCATCTATTTGTGGATGGTAGCTAGTGCTAGGAGTCAACTCAATACCCACCAATATAAACAATTCCTCCCAAAAGATGCTCATAAACTTGCTATCCCTATCGCTCACAATTGTCTTGGGTAGTCCATGTAACCTGAAAACCTCCCTGAAAAATAATTTAACTACTTGATATGTGCTATAGTCCATGGTGATGGCATAAAAGTGGGAAAACTTAGTCAAGTGGTCTACTACCACAAAGATACAATCTTTCCCCTGTGTCCTGGGAAGCCCTGTAGTGAAGTCCATTGATACACTTTCCCACTTACACTCTGGAATGGGAAGAGGTTGTAATAGGCATGCCGGGTGATTATGCTCATCCTTATTCTATTGGCAAGTAATACACTCCCTGATATGACGCATGACCTCTTCCTTGAGACCCTTCCAGGAAAACCCTTCCCTTATCTCCCTGTATGTCTTAAGAAACCCTTGGTGCCCTGCTAATGGTGAGTTATGAAATGCCTGAAGCACTTTCTTCTTGAATGAGGAATCTGGAACTAAATAGATCCAACCTTTATAATAAATAATATCATCAATGATCCTATACCTATCATCCTATAACTTCCCATCCATTAACCCACATGCAATTTTTTTTTAGAATACTCCACCAATAGAAGAGAATAGGCTAAGGGCCTTCTGGACAAGGCATCTACTACTACATTATTCTTTCCCTTGACATATTCTATGTCAAAATTATATGCTTGGATCATTCTTACCCATTTTTTCTGCCTCTCATTAAGGTCTTTCTATGCAAGGAAGTAATTGAGGATGTTATGGTATGTTCTAACCACAAATTTCACTCCAACTAAATATTTCCTGAATTTGGCCAAAACGTGCATTATGACTATCATTTATTTATCATAAATAATGTACATCAGTTCATGACCCCTCAACTTGTGACTCTCATAGGCAATACGATTCCTATTCTACATGAGCACAACGCCAACACCTTCACCAAATGCATCACACTCCAATATGAAAGGTTGAGAAAAATCAGGTAGAGATAACACATGACAAGTACTCATCACCTTTTTCATTTTATCAAATGTTGACTGAGCGTCATCACTCCATTCAAATTTTTCCTGATCAAATCAGTTAGGGGTGTGCAAATTTGGGAGAATCCCTGGACAAACTTCCTATAATAGCTACAGATGTCGAGAAAGATTTTGAGTTATGTGATTGTTTTAGGTGTGGGCCAATTAATGATGGCATGAATCTTCTCTTGATGAACTTGTACCCCCTTTTCTACAATAATGTGTCCCAAGTAGAGGACCTCTGTCATTCCAATTTCACATTTTGACTCTTTGGAATATAAATATTGCTTTTCCATGATGCCCAAGATCTTGTTCACATGTTTGAGGTGCTCCTCCTAAGTCTTGCTGTAAATCAACAAATCATCAAAAAATACAAGCAAGTATTTTCTTAGTTTCTTGTTAAACACATGATTCATGCATGAATGAAAAGTGGCTGGCACATTGGTCAAACCAAAAGGCATGACAAGGAACTCATAATGTCCAAAGTGGCATCTGAAGGCTATCTTATGTATATCTTTCTCCCTCATCCCGATCTAATGGTATCCAGAGCACAAATCAATTTTTGTGAAGTATACTGCACCATGTAGTTCATCCAATAGTTCATCTATCCTGGGGATGGGGTATCTGTTCTTAATAGTTCTCTTATTCAATTCTCTGCAATCTATGCACATGTGCATAGTCCCATCCTTCTTCTTTACCAACACCACTGATGATGCAAATGGGATTGAACTTGGTCTGATATGCCCCATGGATAGCAATTATTTGATGACACTTTATATCTTGTCCTTGTGCTTCTTGGGGTGTTTGTAAGGTGTAGTGATGACTGGTTTGGACCATTCTTCCAATACTATAATGTGTTCAAACCCTCTGTCTGGTGGTTGACTTAGGGGAATAGGATCAAAGACCCTTTTATGCTTATGAATGATCCTTTGTATATCTGGAAGGTATTGTTTGTTTCTCCCATCATTTGTGTCCATAATGAAACATTTCACTGCATAAACTATCTATTCACGCCTAAATATGGCATGCATTTTCTTGGCTGTCACAACTCTAGGTGAATACCCTATCATCCTCTTAAGCATGACTCTCTTCCTTTCTTTTGTGTTGAAGGACATTTCCATGGTTTTGTAATTGGTAGTAATTGGCCCGAAGGTGCTAAGCCACTACACACCTAATATGATATTGGTGTCAGGAATATATACTATACAAAAATATTGTGTCAAGGCGTATCTGCCCAAGGTCAATCTCATTCGTGGGATGTACCTATCACAAGCCATAGTACACCCTCCTGCTACTTCAACTAGAAAACCTTCAAAATCAATTGTAGGAATATGTCTCCTCTCTACCATATCCATATCAATAAAATTATGAGAAGCTCCTCCATCTATCAACACTGTGGCCCTTTGTCCTTGGACAACTCCCTTCATCCTAAAAGTGTTGAACTTAGGCACCCCACTCATAGAAGCAATAATAACCTTCTTTAGCCCACTATCATGATGTAAGGATGCCTCATCACCTTCCACATGCAAGGCTTCTTCTTCCTCCCTGTGGTTTTCTTTCATAGTATGAATAAATCCACCCTCCTCCTCATCTGTTTCCTCTTCACTGTCAGACACAACTTCTATATAGTGAATTTTTCCTTTGCCCAAACACCTATGACTTGAATTCCATGGTTCTTTACTTGTCAAGCATAGTTGATTCCTTTTTAATTATCTTCTTGTGGCTTCATCCAACTTCCCCTTTCCTTTGTCCATTGGTCTAGTATCTCGGCTCCTTGGAATGACGAGAGAATTAGGTGTAAATTTATTCCTGTTAGCTGCTCCAATTAAATATCTGGTGCGCTCAATGACATCTTGTAAGGTTACAGGATTAAAATCCTTAACCCATCCTTGCACAGGTTCAATAAATTCTTCTATACACATCATTAGTAATCTAGGTTCTGACACATTAGGAACCATAACTGACACTTTCTGAAACTCCTCAATAAAGGCTTTAGCTGATCCCGTCTGCTTGATCTGTGTAAGGTCCCTGAAATGACGTTATGGATCCTCTCTGTCAAACCTGTCAATGAGTCTTTGAGTGAAGTGACAATAATAAGTGATATGCTCATGTCCCAAAGTGGTCATCCCATGAAACCATGAGTCATGTGCCTTGCCCATCAAGTACAATGTTGCAAACTTGATAAATTTCCCTTCCTCCATGGTATTTAGTTGGAGGTAAGCATCCATGTTTTTCACCCAGGATGTGGCTGAGATTAAATATGATCCATCAAATGTTGGTAACTCCATTCTTCCTTCCTTACGCCCTAGTTCATTGTCACCTCTATAACGATTCTCAGACCTTCTTTTCATCTTCAGGTGGAAATAATCTCCCATGGAAACCTGTCTCTAGAACCCCACGCTCATGGAAATTGCACTCCCTTTTTGTAGTCTCCCACTCATCCCCTAAAATATCTTGATAAAAGGCATTAGTATCCCTTCGTTGTGCATCTAGAAAGGTAGGCATGTACGGTCTAGGAGTATATCTGCTAGTTGTGTGAGATGGGATGGGCATACCTTCATTTGGTCTATACCCTTATGAATGGCCTTTATGTATGGATTCCTCATGGTTCCCATTACTCCCATGAGATACACTAGTATCATGACTTCCACCAAATAAGGGTGGATCTTTACCATGTATTTTCTCCATCAAATACTGAGAAATAATACCTTGGTGTTTACTTTGCTCCTCCATCAAAGCTATCATTGTGTCTTTCCCTCTTTGGAAATTTGCAAAGGATAATTTGAGTTCTACCTGTCCCAAGGATAAATGGTTCTGCATCTCCTCAAAGTTGCGCTACATAATCACATGAATGTTTTGTAGTGCATCCTTCATTATCTGAGCTACCTTTTCGACCAAGAAATCTGCCTCTTCATATGTGGCATTTTCTGTTTCATGAGTTTCCCCCATATTGACTTTTGGCTCTTCTCCCTCCGGAATGCTTGATACAGGCTGTCCCCCACAACCTCTTCTCCTAGTCATCAGTATTTTACCATAGGCTGGAGCATGACTTGGCTTTGATAGAGGCAGACAGGAGAAAATAAATCACGCTTCTAGGAGAAAATAATGATCCCTCCTTTCATGAAGATTTTATAATAATAATAATAATAATAATAATAATAATAATAATAATAATTTATTTTTAAGGTCATGACCAAGCCTGGCATCAAATTGGTGTATGAGACCCCCTTATTTGTGGGAAAAGGGACCCCCCCCCGCCCAATTATTTGACTGGTAAAGTCTACGGAGGTATACATACCCTACCCCCCCTCTAGATTTGAACTTGTGACCTTTTAGGAGGAAACACTAGTTCTTAACCATTAGCCCCCCTATGTAATGTTCCCAACCAAATCTCACATAAAAATAAGATCTAACTAATAGCTATTAAACATAACAATGAAACTAATAAAACTCGTAGTATCTGATTAGTAATATAATAGCCATAATTAGATCTACAAGTTGCAGCCATTTCATGAAGATTTTACATCATATTTATTGTGCATATTTGAGCAGGGCGTAAGCAACAACGAGGGCACATTTCTGGGTATGGAATTTGTGGATTTTGCATGATATAACATCTCTTTTGGGAAACCATCATCAGGGGATCGAAAAGGAGGAGCATTGACACTATTTCGTTGTCTTTTGGGGTCATTATAGGCCAATAAAGTGGTTTTTGTATTACTTATATCATATCTGAAAATTACCACCATTGGACAACCATTAATAATAAATAAACAAGCAAGGAATGTGTGGAGGTATTTGTGATTTTTCTCCATATTTATTGCATTTACTCTTATGTTTATTTTATTCTATGTTCCATATGAATTCATGTTGTTTTATACAAGATTAAACTCAAAAATATGGATGGAAATGCAAGCTAAAACCATGCATGCAAACTGTTTGACATAATGCCTCAATGAGAAAACTGTCATATACATAACAACAAGCAAATAATCATAACAAAAAACACTTGGAGGTTCCAAGGAGGTTGGAACTCATCCCATTGACCTTTTAAACACATCAATAATCTTCCTTGAAAGTTGGGAAAGCAAGGGAATCGATTTTCCCAAGAACTTTGAGTAAACACGCAAAGTGTTTGACGAAAGTTCTCAATCAATTAGATTTGATTTTTATGTGAGATTTGGTTGGGAACATTACACTATCCTAGTGGATGATGATTGAATCGAGCATAACAACAAGGGAGGCTACCTGAATTAGTTCTCTTATTTATCTCATTTTCTATAGGGGGGCATTTTTTTATTTTATTTTTTATAGTAGGATAGAAATTGTTCGACAACACAGGTATTCCAACAGAGGACGAACACCTTCAGTAACCACTCACATAACCATATCAAAGATCAACACACCGATGTTTTCACGTGGTAAAACCCCTACGG
>JZKD02S1872676.1:71122-81406 GCA_000966675.3 Picea glauca
GCCGATATGCAATGGTGACCAGACTCCTCCGTGAACCTGCGAGTTAACTCCCTCACAGTTCCTCCACAATCTGACAGTCTGTGGGGCTTCGAAGATCTACTCGACGACTCCAGTCGTCGATTCTCTTCCTCTTGAAGAGTTCTCCGCTTTACCACCTTCACCCTGTATGAGCTTCACTGGAGTCTGCCCCCCTTATGAAGAAAAAGGAACTATACCTCCTGAGCTTTATCCTTTCATCTCCTTCATAGATTTCTCGAACACGCTCCCGGTGTTTAACATTCACCGACTCTCCGCAGTGTTGAAGTCTCCCAGGTCTCTATGCATTCGCAACAACAGAAATCCCGACCTTCCTCTTCTCAGACTTGCTACTGAGACTTCACATCCGACTTGCACTTCGCCTGCATGGTTCGAATAATCCAACACACTTCCTGGGCGAGCACAGATGAGAGTTTAACTGTCCAGCCTCCTCAACGCACTCTATGCGGAGGAATTCAACTGCACTCTATGCAGGAATCTCCAGGCTCAAACAGAGAAACAATTGAAACTCATTTCCTCATTCCCTCAGGTTTCAAACCTGATATGCAATCACATATGCAGCATATAAAAGATAGGTGTAAAAGGAATCAAATATGCAACATCATAATATCAACAACACACAGAGATCAAACACATCCATGGGATTGAATTAAAGCTCTTCCTATTAATTCAATATCTGTACATGGGGTTTCTTCGCAAGTCCTCTGCTCTATTCTCTTCTTGCTTCTATATGAATGAATAATAATCCAGCCTCTCATACAATGTACAAGGAGGGTGCCTATATTCTGTTTTCCCTCTCGAAAACAAAACTGTCTAATCTACAGTTAATTCCTATCTAATAGCATTAAGGACTATTAAATGCCTTCCTATCTATAATACAATACAAGTGCGCTCGGCTTTGAATGCCTTTGTTTGAATGGCGACGCAATAATCCTCAAAGTGATTCAAAAATGTATGTGCTGGCACTGCCCAGCCGTATTTCTTTATCCACGCGCTGGCTCACTTGATTAAGTGTGGATGCTCCTACATCACAATTGATTTTGGTAACAATCATGCTTGAGTGGAAAGAAAGAGAGCATGATATCGATGATGTGGACGCTTTTCAAAATCCCCAATCGAGAGCTGCATTGAGGAATTGCGGTCTCCTCAAATATGTCAAAATGCAGAAAAAGAAGAAAGAGGTCCTTCTTCTTGAGCATATGATTGGGTTGTGGAATGTTGCGGAACAAGGATTCCAGATGGGAATGAAGCTTCTTACCATCAAGTTAGAAAACGTGTACTTCTTAACTGTTCTCTCAAAAAGAGGGGCTCCCATAGTTTTAACTTGACAGTGGGCACTTCTCGCGCCTGTGGATGAGTATATGGCAAACCATTGTGTCCCAGGAGCGAGACTAGTGGGTGGTAGAATTGTGATCAAAGATATCAGGGATCTATCTCTTCGATCCATTCTATTTTCCATTACGAGCATAGAGGGAATTACGAGTGCACACCTAGTTTCAAGATCACAGGTGGCCTATGGTTTATAGTGTCTAGAGCTAACACTGTTTAATTGGAGCACAGGGTTTCTTCAACACGTGAAGGAACAAATTACGAGATGCAGCCCAGGGCAGCAAAATCAGTTAAGATATGGTTCATTCTTGGTTTTGTTCTTCCTATAACGCATTCCTGGGATGCAATCGTAGACTGCATTAGCAGTACGACCAGTGGGAGAACAACGTATGGAGCGGTGGACTATCCTGTCTCCGAGACTAGGCCCAACTTCAAATTTTAGATTAACCAGTGATTTCTTCGCTTGGATGAGATGCCAATTGATCATGATAGAAGAATTTCCATATGCCGGAGTAGATTTCCGTGGCAGCATGGACTTGGTTCTTCCAGTGGAGTCGCCAATTTCTGTTACAGGTGAATCCTCCTATGGACAAGCGTATTCCCTCTTGGTATCTAGACCCCTAAAACCAAGACAAAAAGGGTGCTATCATTGGTCATAGAAATCATTTTAGATCTAATTAAGCTAATGAATGAAGAGGAAGAAGAAAAATATACCTTTTAAATGGCGTTTTTCCTCACAAAGTCCAAGTTGAGATTCAATCCCAAGCTCCTCGATAGGTCTTGTAAAACAAACAAAGATACAACAAGCTCACTATTCTACTGAGATTAGCTCAAATATAGATCTATCTACTGAAGACAAGTTCATATGGAACAAACATAATCTTGAAAGAAACAGGCCAAGCATGTATGTGTATTAATGAGAACAAATGAAAAGTACTTACAATCCTCTGATCAAGGTGTAACAACTTCTTCCAGTTCTCCTTGTCCAACCCCTTTGCTCAAGTAATCTACACTGATTATGCTTCAATGGCATCTCACTTATGGGATCATAAGTTTGGTGTAATTCTCAATCTCCATATATCCTTTCACCATGAAGAGGCCTCCTTATATAGGCTTGGAGAGACCTAACCACTTAAGAGATCTTTGGGATAAGTTGAGGATTCCTCTACTTCAGTTGTGGATCTCCCCTAAGATCATGCCTTGACCTCAGATTCGAATCCAACCACCTTAATATATTGAGGGGATTCTTCCCTGATTTCCTCCAACAAACCAAATTTCGCCCAAAAAGAGACAACGCTCCCTCAAAAGGGACACAGAGCGTTGGAACACTCCCCTAGAAGAGGGTACAGAGCACCAGTGATCCCTGACAATATGTAGGGGAGCACTTTTCTCTTCTTCAAGACTAGGCTTTTGAGGTGTCTTAAGTGTCTTTACAATGTCGTTAGAGAGACGACATATACAAGATAACAATGTGATGTTTGCGACACTTACGACCAATATGCGACACTTGTGATATTTATAATGATGACACTAGCCATCATTGGAATGAGTGATTTTGATGTGTAACATAGACACAAACAACCTAAGATCCCATGAATCAAAATTTGGGGGTTCATCAATATCACCACTAGCAATAAATAATCTGAGAACATGATTTGACGATTTTTTTGCATAATGACCTGAATGTGTTCTAGGTTTATTCCTAGCCTCATCTCTCTTCTTCTTATGAAAATCTTTAAAAATATGTCCAGGTCGACCACAATAAAACAACTCTTTGACTCATTCCTGTTAGATTGCATACCTTGATTTGGATATTGTCTTCTCTGTGATGAACTGCCTCTTTGCCATGAACCGCCTCTTTGCCATGAACTGCCTCCTCTGCCTCTTTCTCCTGATCTCCCTCTCACAGATCTCTTATTTGACCACAGTGCCAAATATTTATTCCAAGGCTTCAGATTCTCGCGCCTCTCTTCCTCTTGAAGAAAAATACCTGTCAATTCTTCAAACGTAGGAGGTTTCTCCCGTGCTGCGAGACTTGTTATGAACACATGATAATATTCTAGCATACCATTTAAGGTAATAGTGACCAAATCAGTGTTGGAAATAGTTTCCCCTATATTTACTAGCTTGTCTTTCACCTCTTTAATACGACCCAAAAATGAACTAATAGATTCATTTCCATCCATCTTAATGCCTAGCAATTTAGTTTTTAGGAACAAAATGCAATTTGTGTTGCTAGTTTCCTACAATGCTTTAAGCGTTGTCCATGTTGCAACATAAGTTGTAGCTTCTCTAATATGTGGAATTATGCTATCTTTAACAGACATGCACAACAATACTTTTTCCTTATTTTCACGCTTCTCCCAATCTTGGATCTATGCTACTGTCGCACCTGCAGCCGCATTAGGTTTCACTTCAATTCCCTTCGCAATGTTCCAAACACCATAGCCTTCCATGAGCGTCTGCATCTTGAATTTCTAGTTAATGAAATTTGAGCCATCTAATTTGTTGGCTTTGTTGAGGTAGGTCTCTGCCAGCGGATTCGCCATCATTGCAACTTAGTCTCTGAAAGTGAATCACCAAGGATATGCAACTTTTTGTCGCTCTACCTTTGAATACCATCTATCTGTCTCAATCTCGACTCTCAGCTTTCTTAAAAGAAATATAAAAAAACCTCCATGCATAAAACTCATGCTCTTATGCTCATTTATAAAAAATGCTCTCTTATAAAATCTCTTAAAAAGAATTTCAATTTCTTAAAAGATACTTTCCTTAAAAAGAAACCCTTTTTAATACATACTCATCCACCAAAAAAATCCACTTTTAAAAAAAATTATTCCTCACAATTTGTTAAATTTCTTACCCACTTTAAAAAGAATACTCACACTTACCTTCCTTCAACTCTCCAAAAACTTATGATTCCCAAAAAAAGAAAACAACACCCTTCTCTTCCACGTGATTTCAACTGGTTCTTTGAGTCTTTAAATAAATTCACGCTTCTCCAACAAAAAAAGGTAGCATGCATGCAACTAATGAATCACACGCAGCTGCAATACACCAGTATAAAAATAAATGATTCCACTTTCAAAAATCGATTTACAAGAGCCAATCCCCAGGCATATTTTATCCAACTCGATCCACACAACTTTCAAGATTTTCTCATGCATGCAAAATTCACAATTTCCTCATGCATATAACCTTCACGATTTTTCCTTCAAACTCCATGCATGCGTAAACACCAGGGTTTCTGCACCTCACACAGTTTTGAGAATGCGGGAAGTCTGCACCTCTCAAGCACTCCAACTGTAGGAATGCTTAAATATTTTCTCACTATCTGAGTAGTGTGCCGTCGCACCCTTCCAGAGGAGGGACTTGCAAACCTCTATGAATTTCCGCACCTCACCCTGTGGCTCTGATACCAACATAAAATATGAGAAAACAACACACGGTGAGGCTACGCTCACTTCTCTATTTTCAATGACGACCGATTACATTCTTAAATAGGAAAAGACTCTACTGAGTCAGTTACATGCAAACCACAAACAACTAGACTATACAGACAGTGAACTACAAACTGACTCTTACTCCATTATTTCCAAATTATTCATCATGGTCATGTTGAAGAGGACTCAGAGCTTCCTGAATATCATTTCAACTCCAAAACACTGGTAACTTGAAAATAGTAATTTTTCCAGTTTACTTGTATCTTTTTGAAATCAAGTTCAATTACATTGTAAACATGTGCATTTTTGGTAGGATCCAACACCCTTCATTTGTTGTTTGCATAGTTGAGTTTGCATTATAAAATCAGGGTGGAGTTGCAAAAACCCTCTCATGTCTAAATATGTCTTTAAATGGCTCAAGTTGAGGAAATGTTAGTTACTGAACACTCTAATCCTCTCTTCCCCTCTCTTCTGTGAACAATACAATCACCACTGAAAAAACAACTTTGCATTCTATTGTGCCCTGCTTGCAAGTTTCACAAGACAAAGCAACAATACTTCAAACTCATAATCGACTTCTTCACGACACACTTGAGTGAAAGAATCTTTGACAACATTCTGAACTAGTCCCTATTCAAAACCCTCTTTTCAAAGACGAAGAAGATGATTATGCTGATTCAGACCAATAGCTAGTGCAATAAACACTCAGTGAGCTAGCTCTAGATTCAAGTAGAGATAAATATAAACTTCCTCTTTCTAAGCCAATCATCAGACCTTGGGAAGAAATCATGAACAATAGACACATAACTGACATTAGATATGAAAAGGATGTCACCTTTCATAATCCATATTACACCAAACCGATCTAATTCCATAGTGTTGGACTCCTACAAGAAAATTCACATTCACCTGCTCTAGTTCAAGAGAAGATTCCGATATGCTAACATTGTCAGCGAGTTGGCCACATGGACGATCAATGCTTCAATCTTCATCCTTGTGAGCATTGTGGAAAGAAAAAACATCATTCAAACAAATGTTCTTACAACAAGAAGCCTGCAAGAGTAAAGAACCACTATGGGTGGATCCCTTCTTGGTGATGGTCATCAATATCCAAGAATATATCTCAGTCATACCGTATAATTTGCACTCGAGTATTGACACATCTTGTAGTGGAATTTTTTTTTTGTCTTCTCACCTTGTCCCTAACTAAGGGGAACAACATCAATGAGTGATAGTCAGGATTCTTGTTTTGAAGTCTTATCAATTGAGCAACAACAAGCGAGAATGCTTGTTTCGTGGTTTTCCTTAAACCACTTATTAGAAGACTTATAGCTTCTGCTAGAAAATAGTTTGTGGTTTCCCTTAAACCTCCACTTGGTAGAAGACTTTCAACTTCTCCTACATCAAAAATTATGGTCATATTTAAACCAACCTTTGAGAGCACTTCCAATTAGCAGAAGACATCCACTTCAAATTCTAGCTAACTTAAGAAATGTTCCAGGAACCATTGAGCCTAGAGTAGGGTTNTGCTTCAATGGCATCTCACTTATGGGATCATAAGTTTGGTGTAATTCTCAATCTCCATATATCCTTTCACCATGAAGAGGCCTCCTTATATAGGCTTGGAGAGACCTAACCACTTAAGAGATCTTTGGGATAAGTTGAGGATTCCTCTACTTCAGTTGTGGATCTCCCCTAAGATCATGCCTTGACCTCAGATTCGAATCCAACCACCTTAATATATTGAGGGGATTCTTCCCTGATTTCCTCCAACAAACCAAATTTCGCCCAAAAAGAGACAACGCTCCCTCAAAAGGGACACAGAGCGTTGGAACACTCCCCTAGAAGAGGGTACAGAGCACCAGTGATCCCTGACAATATGTAGGGGAGCACTTTTCTCTTCTTCAAGACTAGGCTTTTGAGGTGTCTTAAGTGTCTTTACAATGTCGTTAGAGAGACGACATATACAAGATAACAATGTGATGTTTGCGACACTTACGACCAATATGCGACACTTGTGATATTTATAATGATGACACTAGCCATCATTGGAATGAGTGATTTTGATGTGTAACATAGACACAAACAACCTAATATCCCATGAATCAAAATTTGGGGGTTCATCAATAACACCACTAGAAATAAATAATCTGAGAACATGATTTGACAATTTTTTTGCATAATGACCTGAATGTGTTCTAGGTTTATTGCTAGCCTCATCTCTCTTCTACTTATGAAAATATTTAACAATATGTCCAAGTCGACCACAATAAAACAACTCTTTGACTCATTCCTGTTAGATTGCATACCTTGATTTGGATATTGTCTTCTCTGCGATGAAATGCCTCTTTGCCATGAACCGCCTCTTTGCCATGAACTGCCTCCTCTACCTCTTTCTCCTGATCTCCCTTTCACAGATCTCTTATTTGACCATAGTGCCAAATATTTATTCCAAGGCTTCAAATTCTTGCGCCTCTCTTCCTCTTGAAGAAAAATACCTGTCAGTTCTTCAAACATAGGAGGTTTCTCCCGTGCTGCGAGACTTGTTATGAACACATGATAATATTCTAGCATACCATTTAAGGTAATAGTGACCAAATCAGTGTTGGAAATATTTCCCCTATATTTACTAGCTTGTCTTTCACCTCTTTAATACGACCCAAAAATGAACTAATAGATTCATTTCCATCCATCTTAATGCCTAGCAATTTAGTTTTTAGGAACAAAATGCAATTTGTGTTGCTAGTTTCCTACAATGCTTTAAGCGTTGTCCATGTTGCAACATAAGTTGTAGCTTCTCTAATATGTGGAATTATGCTATCTTTAACAGACATGCACAACAATACTTTTTCCTTATTTTCACGCTTCTCCCAATCTTGGATCTATGCTACTGTCGCACCTGCAGCCGCATTAGGTTTCACTTCAATTCCCTTCGCAATGTTCCAAACACCATAGCCTTCCATGAGCGTCTGCATCTTGAATTTCTAGTTAATGAAATTTGAGCCATCTAATTTGTTGGCTTTGTTGAGGTAGGTCTCTGCCAGCGGATTCGCCATCATTGCAACTTAGTCTCTGAAAGTGAATCACCAAGGATATGCAACTTTTTGTCGCTCTACCTTTGAATACCATCTATCTGTCTCAATCTCGACTCTCAGCTTTCTTAAAAGAAATATAAAAAAACCTCCATGCATAAAACTCATGCTCTTATGCTCATTTATAAAAAATGCTCTCTTATAAAATCTCTTAAAAAGAATTTCAATTTCTTAAAAGATACTTTCCTTAAAAAGAAACCCTTTTTAATACATACTCATCCACCAAAAAAATCCACTTTTAAAAAAAATTATTCCTCACAATTTGTTAAATTTCTTACCCACTTTAAAAAGAATACTCACACTTACCTTCCTTCAACTCTCCAAAAACTTATGATTCCCAAAAAAAGAAAACAACACCCTTCTCTTCCACGTGATTTCAACTGGTTCTTTGAGTCTTTAAATAAATTCACGCTTCTCCAACAAAAAAAGGTAGCATGCATGCAACTAATGAATCACACGCAGCTGCAATACACCAGTATAAAAATAAATGATTCCACTTTCAAAAATCGATTTACAAGAGCCAATCCCCAGGCATATTTTATCCAACTCGATCCACACAACTTTCAAGATTTTCTCATGCATGCAAAATTCACAATTTCCTCATGCATATAACCTTCACGATTTTTCCTTCAAACTCCATGCATGCGTAAACACCAGGGTTTCTGCACCTCACACAGTTTTGAGAATGCGGGAAGTCTGCACCTCTCAAGCACTCCAACTGTAGGAATGCTTAAATATTTTCTCACTATCTGAGTAGTGTGCCGTCGCACCCTTCCAGAGGAGGGACTTGCAAACCTCTATGAATTTCCGCACCTCACCCTGTGGCTCTGATACCAACATAAAATATGAGAAAACAACACACGGTGAGGCTACGCTCACTTCTCTATTTTCAATGACGACCGATTACATTCTTAAATAGGAAAAGACTCTACTGAGTCAGTTACATGCAAACCACAAACAACTAGACTATACAGACAGTGAACTACAAACTGACTCTTACTCCATTATTTCCAAATTATTCATCATGGTCATGTTGAAGAGGACTCAGAGCTTCCTGAATATCATTTCAACTCCAAAACACTGGTAACTTGAAAATAGTAATTTTTCCAGTTTACTTGTATCTTTTTGAAATCAAGTTCAATTACATTGTAAACATGTGCATTTTTGGTAGGATCCAACACCCTTCATTTGTTGTTTGCATAGTTGAGTTTGCATTATAAAATCAGGGTGGAGTTGCAAAAACCCTCTCATGTCTAAATATGTCTTTAAATGGCTCAAGTTGAGGAAATGTTAGTTACTGAACACTCTAATCCTCTCTTCCCCTCTCTTCTGTGAACAATACAATCACCACTGAAAAAACAACTTTGCATTCTATTGTGCCCTGCTTGCAAGTTTCACAAGACAAAGCAACAATACTTCAAACTCATAATCGACTTCTTCACGACACACTTGAGTGAAAGAATCTTTGACAACATTCTGAACTAGTCCCTATTCAAAACCCTCTTTTCAAAGACGAAGAAGATGATTATGCTGATTCAGACCAATAGCTAGTGCAATAAACACTCAGTGAGCTAGCTCTAGATTCAAGTAGAGATAAATATAAACTTCCTCTTTCTAAGCCAATCATCAGACCTTGGGAAGAAATCATGAACAATAGACACATAACTGACATTAGATATGAAAAGGATGTCACCTTTCATAATCCATATTACACCAAACCGATCTAATTCCATAGTGTTGGACTCCTACAAGAAAATTCACATTCACCTGCTCTAGTTCAAGAGAAGATTCCGATATGCTAACATTGTCAGCGAGTTGGCCACATGGACGATCAATGCTTCAATCTTCATCCTTGTGAGCATTGTGGAAAGAAAAAACATCATTCAAACAAATGTTCTTACAACAAGAAGCCTGCAAGAGTAAAGAACCACTATGGGTGGATCCCTTCTTGGTGATGGTCATCAATATCCAAGAATATATCTCAGTCATACCGTATAATTTGCACTCGAGTATTGACACATCTTGTAGTGGAATTTTTTTTTTGTCTTCTCACCTTGTCCCTAACTAAGGGGAACAACATCAATGAGTGATAGTCAGGATTCTTGTTTTGAAGTCTTATCAATTGAGCAACAACAAGCGAGAATGCTTGTTTCGTGGTTTTCCTTAAACCACTTATTAGAAGACTTATAGCTTCTGCTAGAAAATAGTTTGTGGTTTCCCTTAAACCTCCACTTGGTAGAAGACTTTCAACTTCTCCTACATCAAAAATTATGGTCATATTTAAACCAACCTTTGAGAGCACTTCCAATTAGCAGAAGACATCCACTTCAAATTCTAGCTAACTTAAGAAATGTTCCAGGAACCATTGAGCCTAGAGTAGGGTT
>JZKD02S1872687.1:21156-42954 GCA_000966675.3 Picea glauca
TATAAGAACCATAAAAATTGGGCGCTAGATTCTGACAATGCTCGGCCTTGAGGGAATTTTTCTTGTAAGGTTGCAGTCGAAGAAACACCTGATCCCCTTCTGCAAATTGACGTTCAGAGTGACCTTGATCTTCTTGTTGCTTCATGTGATTTTGTGCCATGACCAAATTCTCTTTGAGGGTATGGATAATATCCTTGCGAACTATAATTGTTTGGTCAACCGCCTGGACCTTCGAGACACTCGGTATGTATGAGAGAACTAAAGGTGGCTTTTGTCCATATATCGCTTCAAAAGGAGTCATGTGTGTAGCTGTATGGTATGAAGTGTTGTACCACCATTCAGCTAGGGGTAACCATTGAGCCCACTTATTTTTCTTTTCCGAGGCAAAAGACCTCAAATATGTTTCCAAACACTTGTTCACAACTTCCATTTGACCATCGGTTTGGGGATGATAAGTTATGCCGAGATGCAATTGGATTGCTGGTGAAATTTGGGTCGCGATCAGAAACAATAGAATGTGACATGCCATGAAGCTTGAAGACTTGATCCATGAAAAGTTGAGCCACCATGGATGTTTTAAATGGGTGTTGAAGAGCACATAAATGATCATACTTGGAAAGGCTATCAACAACCACCATGATGACTGATTTATTTCCCGATTTGGGTAAGCCTGTAATAAAAACCATAGAGATATCCCTCCAAATAGCGGGTGGAATCAGAAGTGGTTGTAGTGTGCCTAGAGATTTGACTGTATCACCCTTGTTGTGTTGACACACATCACATTCAATGACAAAATTATGAATGTATTGTTTCATACCATCCTAGAAAAAAGAATGTTTGACCCTGTCATAGGTTTTGGTAAACCCGGAGTGCCCAGCTGTGGGTGTAGCATGAAGCTCAAAAAGTATCGTGGATTTAAGTTTTGATTGTTTACTTAAATACAATCGGCCTTTGTATCGAAGCTCATCATGGAGCCAAGAGTACCCTAGGGAAGCTGAAGCATTGGAATGTAATTGTTGGATAATATGCGAACTTTTGGGATCGTGTAGCCATTCCTGGCGAACGACTTGGAGCCAATTTGGTACAATGAAGGAAAGAGAAAAAAGGGATCCGTCATCTTCATATTTTTGGGAAAGTGCATCCGCAACCACATTGTCTTTTCCTTTCTTGTAAATGATCTCATAATCATATCCAAAGAGCTTAGTCACCCATTTTTGTTGCTCCGGGGAGGAAATGTGTTGTTCCAAAAAATACTTGAGGCTTTGATGGTCTGTCTTAATTTGGAAGCGTTACCCCAATAGATAAGGGCGCCACAGATCAACGACATGCAAAATAGCCAACATTTCCTTTTCATAGATTGATTTGCCCAGATTTCTTTCAGACAGTTGCTTGCTGGTAAAGGCCAACGAATGACCCTCTTGCATAAGGACAACACCAATTCCTTTCTGTTACACATCAAAATCACTCATTGCAATGATGGCTAGTGTCATCATTACAAATATCTCAAGTGTTGCATATTGGTTGCAAGTTTCGCAAACATTATCTTGTCTATGTCATCTCTCTAACGACATCGTAAAGACAATTAAGACACCTCAAAGACTAGTCTTGAAGAAGAGAAATCAATTGACAAGGCGTACAAGGCTTTTGCCACTGAAAAAACTACTAAAAAGTCAATTTTTGGAAGGGAGCGCTCCCCTATGTTCTATTAGGGAGTGCTGGCACTCTGTACCCTCTTTTAGGGGAGAGTTCCAATGCTCTATGTCCCTTTTGAGGGAGCGCTGGACTTTTTTGGGTGAAATTTGGTTTGTTGGAGGAAATCAGGGAAGAATCCCCTCAATATATGAAGGTGGTTGGATTTGAATCTGAGGTCAAGGCATGAGCTTTGGGGAGATCCACAATTGAAGGAGAGGAATCCTCAACTTATCCCAAATATCTCTCAAGTGGTTAGGTCTCTCCAAACCTATATAAGGAGGCCTCTTCATGGTGAAAGAATGGATGGAGATTGAGAATTACACCAAACTTATGATCCCATAAGTGAGATGCCATTGAATCATAATCAATGTAGATTACTTGAGTAAAGGGGTTGGACAAGGAGAGCTGGAAGAAGTTTCTGCACCTTCATCATAGGATTGTAAGTACTCTTCATTTGTTCTCATGAATATACATACATGCGTGGCCTGTTTCTTTCAAGTTTATGTTTGTTCCACATGAACGTGTCTTCAGTAGATAGATCTGTATTTGAGCTAATCTCAGTAGAATAGGAATCTTGTTGTATCTTTGTTTGTTCTACAGGACCTATCGAGGAGCTTGGGATTGAAGCTCAACTTGGACTTTGCAAGGACAAATGTCATTAACAAGGTACACATTTTTCTTCTTCCTCTTCATTCATTAGCTTAATTAGATCTAAAAGGATGTCATTGACCAATGATAACACCCTTTCTCTCTTGGTTTTAGGGGTCTAGATACCAAGAGGGAATCCACTTGTTCGCAGGAGGATTCACCTGTAACAGAAATTGGTGACTCCACTGGGGAGGGAGTTTGAATTTTGATTCCTTTCCTAAGACTTGTTTTGGCCCTTTGCCCACTTCTTGACCTTATCCACATCGTGTTTCTGATTCTTAGATCTGATTGATTGCCTCTTTCTTTCATCATACTCACCTTGATTGACTGAGTTTGCTTGTAATTTTGAATTTCTGGGTATTTTTTCTGATTTTTGAGAGCCCAACGCTCCCTTGCCCTTGCTATCAGAGCGCTAGTGCTCCCTATTGGCCTTACACAGAGCATTGGAACTCTATGGTGCCCTTTACACTAGAGCACTACCCCTTTTCTGTGAGAATGTTTTCAGGATTTTCACTCTTTGAATTCATTTCTTGATTTTGGCATTGGCTCAGGAGTTTTACAATGTTAGTTCATCTTGGTCTTGGCCTTCAACACCCTGTTTTCTAAGAATTGATTCTCTTTTGTTTGGAATTTTGACATTTTCTTTCCTTGCCTTGAAGTCACTCTTTGTCTTTGTTGATTTAGGGTTAACTTGTTATTTTTTTCTCATTTATCTGACTGAGTAGAAGCCTTCGTGTGGAGATTCAAAGATCTATGCACCTTTCCATTTGATCTCTGAGGTCATCTTGTCCAAGCTTTTTTCAATCTTTTTGAGCTTTTGGTTTTCTTTTTGCAAATTTTTGTCATCTTTGTCTTTCTTGTTTTATCACAACGAGAGTGCATTGTTTATGTGTAATTTTCTTCTGATTGTCTGAACCTTGTTGACTTTGCAATCTGGATGACATAGGGAGTTTTATATTGGATTGATTATCATTCACACATAAAGTAAAAGGATACTTTTTATGATTGTTTTTGGATTTTAGAAACGATTGCTATGATTTTTAGCATTACATTGGATTTGATTGAGAAACAAATTGATTGAGGATTCTGCATCTTACTGCTTGATAGTAAAAATAACATCTTTCTCTTTCCCTTAAATAGTCATTCATTGAAAGAAAGGATTGCTTATCATTTCTTATGCAATTTTTTGGGATTTGAGTCATAATACCATCAGTTTCATTGTCATACACCCTTTGAGTAAAGAACAACTGCAAAATTAACTCTAATTAAAATTTATCTAGAACATTTTGTTTTTAGAATCTTCCACCAACATTAGACTAGGATTAGGCAGTGAGTACAACTCTCCAAAGTATTCAAAACAAACATTAGCATCTTTTGGTAGAGAGAGAAAAATCCAATTGTCGTATAGGCTTTCTGGGATCCCCCTCTCACACAAGGGTTACACACGAGGTCACATTCGGGAGAATTGCAGAGATTATCCCTCTGTGGTTCAACTGTTTGTAGTGGTCAGATCGTATATTGAGGGTTCTTCTTGAGGCTCAGCTAGTTTCATTTGGTCTCGGTGTTTTGTGAACTCCGAATCTGTTCAGGGTCCTCTGGAGTTCTACCGGTCCACTTTTCCTCAGTTCTCTCGAAGGATTTAAAAATTGTTATCCTGCTCATACGTTGAAACTAGACTATCAACTATACTCGACCAGGGGATGACTACGAGTTGGTGTCCTTAGTTGCCATAAGCTTTAGGTACTTACACCAGGTGATGGTGAAGGGAAGTCTCACTGTACTTGGAACAGAGATTGGTCAAACTCACTCAGGCTCCTTGGAGGGTAAATCCACAATTACTGCATGGAAGCTTGCACCAAGGTGAAAGTCTGTTAAGCAGTTTTCCATTGTAATTGTTCCACCATATCCTAGCCCCTTCTTGACTTGATCACACGACGTTGGATTTCATCACCAACTAGTACGATCATCGAGAGAGGTTTTCTGTGCTTGGTTTGATTCCTAGATTTGATTAGTGTATTCTGTTTCTTTGTCGTTAGTTGTCTATATATTTTTTTCGTCGAATATTTGGTTCCTCCAACATCGACCCTCCACGCCGTTCGCGTAGGGTACAAGGCCTTCCCCCAGAAAATATGGAATATTCTACCCCTTTACCCCCTCATTCCATGGAGGTCTCTCCTCAATATATCGAGGTCCACGACGTTATAACCTCATAGGAGGAAGTTTCTACCTCTTTAGAAAATTTTCGAATTGTTATGGATCCTATGGAGGCTTTCTGCATTCCCGCGGGATATGAAAGGCGTTTTATCCAGATGAATTCAGTCGGAGAACTTGTTGTCATTGATCCTTTTGAAATTTTGACCAGGTCAAATTCAAGCCCGCAAGTCAGATACCCGCTTTGGACTGATATAATTCGAAGCCCACCTCGCACGGTGCGATACCTTTACGGATTAGGAATAGGTGTTGATATACCTGTCATATCCCAAATACCTGAAACATCTGTTACCTATACCGTACCTTTAGATCATTTTACTGGTACGACCGTCATTTCAACCACACCGTCCATTGGTCCGAACATGCAGTCTGTTGATCCAAGTTCCACTATTTATCTCTAGATGGCCCATTCCACGATGGTCCCTCACGTTGCGACTATTTCCACTGGTAATGTGGTGGTTAGACAAGCTCCCATTGGTACACCACTTTCATCTAGGCCTTCTTTGTCACTTCCCCTTGGGTACAGAGCATTGAATCCTTCCGTTGTCAACACTACCCAGGTTATACCCGGAAGCTCGATACCTTTAAAAAAACCCAAAGGAACTGGTCTTGGTGGATCTAATCCATCAAGTGGCACCGGTCAGTCGTTTATGTCTAGTTTCCAAATTCAAGGGACTCAACCTCATGCTGGGGGGAAACCTCCTTTCGGAGGGAAACCTCCATTCAGGGGGAAACCTCCTTTCAGAGGTTGCAAGGAGGGAAACCTCCATTCGGGGGGAAACCTCCTTTCAGAGGGCAACCTCCTTTTGGAGGGAAACCTCCATTTGGAGGAAAACCTCCATTTGGGGGGCAACCTCCGTTTGGAGGGAAACCTCGTGATGGGGGGCAGCCTCAAACTAGAGCCCATCATCAACCTTCTGGACATAATGCATCTACAACGCCCAATCCTTGGCACACTCCTTTTCTGGGAAATCCACTATTCCTCGGGGTGAAACATCTTCAAGGACAACAACAACCTTATCATCCTTATGGAAAAAATGTCTATCCACTTTATGGACAAACGCATCAACCGAATTATAATCCTCAAAACTCATCAGGTTATCCTCCACTCGCACATGTTTCTCAACCCTCTTCGAATCCTCTCTACTCTAGTCAGCAACAACCATATGTAGGAGGACCTACTGGTTACAATTACCCACCTAACCCAGTTTACATTCCTACTCATGTCCCTATGCCACACCAGTATCACCCTTAGGTTAACCGACAACTACCGTTCCTTGCTACTTTGGATCTCCCAGACTTGTCTCGGTTGACCAATGATCCTATACATCATTATCCTTTCTGGCCAATGATTCCAGCTAAACTACCTTCTGATATTCCAAAATTTGACAGTAAACCTGGAGAAGACCCAAATAACCATGTGATGTCTTTCCATTTATGGTGTTCATTGAACTCCTTAATGGACAACTCTAATCGTTTACATCTTTTCCAGCGAACACTTACGGGCTCAACATCCAAATGGTATATCTAACTTCCACGTGGTTCTTTCCAAGATTTTAACTCCCTTTCCATGTCCTTTCTCATGCACTTTCAACTACCCATTCGATATGAGACGGGTATCGAACTCTTGACCTCTCTTCATCAGAAAAACTCTGTGCATATCTCCAATCATATTCATGAGTGGAGATGACGACGAAGATTGATCAAAGCAGTCATTCCTGACCAATTATTGGTGGAATGGTTCACTAAAGCACTGTTACCCCTGATCGCTCGTGATGTTGCCATGGGTGGTGTAGTCACAGAAGAGGAATCCATTGCCAAGGCACAATACTTAGATCTGGTTTACTCACAGTTTGGTACTCTGTACGAGTTAATCCCAAATGCTATCTGTGCCACTACTGATCCATCCAAACCTTCATCTTCATCACATGTGGATGGCGTTATTGGCTCCGTCAAAACACAATCTTCATCCCAGTCGACTGGAACAACTAATCGATCTGCTCTAGCATCCACCTCCAGTTTGACCGCACCTTCCCCTACCTCCCCTCCAACTCAAATCGTTGAGGTGAATGCAGTGCAATCTGCCTCTTAACAACAATCTGGAGGTAAGAATAAGACAAAGAAAAAAACCAAAAAGAACAACAGTGAACAACCCAAAGCTCAAAACCTACCACCTGCTAACGAAAAGAAACCACAACGGAAGCTGAAATTCCCATGTATTACTTGTGTTGACGATCACTACGCTCGAGACTGTCCACATCGCGATGAAGTGTCCAAGATTTTCAAGGGGAATTACCAACCCGTCGTTCTTACTTAGCCTTTTCCTCAGCAACAATCTATGGTTGCTCAAACCCCCTCTTCAAGGGGCAGTTCCAACCATCCTTCCCATGATGAAGCCTCGACAAGTGACCATATTTACATGTTTAATGGGATTGATTTAACCACCCGCTCTAAGACATATGACACACCAGTTAAACCTGACAAAGACAAATTCACTAACGATATTGTACCAGATCCATCACCATGCTCCGTCATTCCTCCGTCTGGACCACTTCAGATCGAGAAACATGCGTTCAACTCTATATTACTCCCTCCTAAGAGAACTATCTGTAAATCTACCTTTAATTCTAGTTCACATGCCGCCCAGAAATACAACATTGTTGAACATCTCGCACAAGCACCGTGTGCTATGTCTGTGTTAGAAGTTATACAACACTACCCCAGTCAATGTATAATTCTCTTGGCTTCTATTGTCACTTTTGATCCCGATTCGTCTAACAATATCATGTTTAACCTGGATAATTTCTCACCTCGACTCTCTCATCAACTCACTTTCCAAGTTGATGTTGTTGTTCATAATCAACAAATCCACCGCACTATATTGGATGAGGGAGCCTCTACTTGTGTCATGTATTGAGCCTACTGGAAAAGCTTAAAATTGCCCGCACTTAGCAAATCCCCAACAATGCTACGTGCATTCGACAGGCGAGGTTTTCATCCCCATGGACTTTTGCAGTCCATGTCCATCCAATTCGGTGGAAAATCCATCTCTGTTGATGTCGAGGTGGTAGATGCTCCCCTCGATTACAACTTATTGCTTGGAATAAGTTGGTTCTATGCTATGTCCATCGTTGCTCCGTCAATATTTCGATGTGTGCAATTTCCCCATCAAGGTAAAATTGTCACTGTCGATCAGTTAGATTTCTGTACACCTGACACTCGCACTCCTGCTACCAACAATATTTCCTTTCTGGGAGATCACAAGATCACATATGAGCGTGTTGGTGTTGGGTTGTTGAAAGACTCTAGCCTCATGGGTACCTTCCCTACACCACTTCCACCCACCACACATCATGATGCCACAATCAATATGATTTCGACTATGGTTTACCAATCCTTGGAATCATATGACCCTTGGATTGTACCTAGTCCGTTGGATTTCGATGCACTGGGTGATGCCATGCCACTTATTCCAGCCGAAACCTCATATGTTGCCATCCAATCTGCTTCTCCCTCCTCAGATGACCAACATCTCTTGGAACCCGACACTTACTCGATGCCATCGTGGTTAAATTCCTTGACGTCTGCGTTTAATTACATTTCCCAAATTTTTCCTTTTGTTGAATCAATACTGGAAATTCTTAGAAACGACGATGTACCTTGGGATGATAGCCATCATCCATCCTCTTTTCTTCCACCTCTCGAAGAAATACAGGAAGATAGACCCTCTATCTTCCCCCTTGATGTTGTCCAATTTCCCCAATCAACTATACTTACACAAGATGCTATTTCTGAATGGAATTTAGGCAACATTACCTCTACAATCAAAATATATATTTCGATCAAGGAAGGTATCGTAGAAAATATTAATCTCGGCATTAATTGTACACCCGAGGAAGTGGTTTCCTATACCGCTTTGTTTAAAGAATTTTGTGATGTCTTCACTTGGAGCTACGAAGAGATGCCAGGGATCGATCCTTCGATCGTTGTGCATGATACTAAAACCTACCTAGGTGTAAAACCTGTTAGACAGAAACTCCGCCTGGTCCATCCTAAGAATATTGTGGCTATTAAGGTAGGAGTTGAGAAATTATTGAAATCTGGCTTCATCTATCCTGTCCCTTTGATGGAATGGGTTTCAAACATTGTTCCAGTCACCAAGAATCAAGGGACCATTTGTGTTTGCGTTGATTATCGATACCTCAATAAGGCATGTCCAAAAGATAACTACCCTACACCCTTTATTGACCAGATCATTGATAATTGTGTTGCTAGCGTAATTTTCTCTTTCATGGATGGTTTCTTGGGGTATAACCAGTTTGACATTTCACCTACTGATCAACATAAGACAACCTTCATCTGCCCGTGGGGAAATTTTTCCTTTTAGAATCTACTATTTGGCCTTAAAAATGATGGTGCTACATTCCAACGAGCCATGTCCTACGCTTTCCATGATATCAAACGTATTGTGGAACCTTACCTCGACGACTTACCTGCCCACTCATCCAATTGATCATACCATTTTGGTCATCTACGGGCTATTTTTCTTCGATGTCGGTTCTACCGCATTCGTTTGAACCCACATAAGTGTATTTTTGTTGTCGAATCAGGCTGACTCCTCGACTTCGTTGTTTCCAAGGACGTGATTCGGGTGTATCCCTTAAAAATTAAGTCTATCTTGGCTTTACCTCCACCTAACAATCTGACACAACTCCAAAATTTGCAGGGGAAAGCAAAATTTCTTCGTCGTTTCATTTCTAACTATGCTGAGATTACAAAAGGATTTATGCGCTTGTTACAGGAAGACACCCCTTTCTTTTGGGATGACACTGCTAAACACTTGTTTACTGCTCTTAAGCATGCATTAACCAACACTCCTTTGTTACATTCTCCGAATTACACAAAGGACTATATCCTTTACTTAGCAGCCTCCACTTCCACTATTTCCATGGTGTTAGTTCAAGAGGACCCTAACGACGAGGAACACATGATATATTATTTGAGAAAAAGTCTATCTCATCCAGAGCTCAGATATTATTGAAAAGTTGGCTCTTGTAGCCATCATCACTGTCTAGAGATTCTGTCACTACATTTTTCTACGCACCACCATGGTTATTGCAGACTCGAACCCCATGTACCACATTTTAAAACGTCAAGTTCTTGGGGGAAAATATTCGAAATGGATCGTTATCCTTCAGTAATTTGATCTCAAGTTCACTAAATCCAAAGCTAAAAAGTCCATGGTGTTTGCATAGCTTATTTGTGACCTTCCCCATGCTAATGAAGATATTAAGCCCATATATTCTCTTCCGGATGAAACTTTGTTCCTCATTAGCATGTCTGATCCTTGGTATGGAGATATCCTTCTTTATCTCTAGACCCAACTTTTTCAGCTCGATATCTCTCGTGAATAACGTCGTTGTATACACGACCATTCTTGTCGTTACCTTATTATCGACAACACTTTATACCATCATGGAATTGACACTATCCGACGAAGATGTCTCACTCATGAAGAGGCTGAACGCACGCTTAATGACTGTCACCTTGGAGCCTGTAGCGATCATCTTTTTGGGATGGCTACCGCTCACAAAATCTTACATGCCAGCTACTTTTGGCCCTCAATTTTCAAAGATTGTATTGAGGTAGTAAAAAAATGCACACCCTGCCAAGTTTTTCACAAAAAGGTACGAACCCACCCTGCTCCGTTGCATCCCATTGTTGCCATCAGCCCCTTTTCCAAATGGGGCATTGATTTCATGTAATGTAAGCCTACCTCAGCCGAGGGGCACAGTTATATAATCATTGTCGTCGATTACTTTACAAAATGGTTTGAGGCTATGCCTACCTTTCTGAATGATGGTTGTATTGCAAATCTTTTCCTTTTTAACCACATCATCAATCGTTTTGGTTTTCCACACGCCATTGTCATTGATCATGGTTCACACTTTAAAAACTAGATGATGAGTGAGTTGCATGCCAAGTTGGGTTTTCTCCATGAGAAATCATCCCTGTACTATCCTCAAGCGAATGGACAAGTTGAAGCTATCAACAAAGTCCTCAAAACTATGATCCAACGGATGGTAGGGGCCAACAAGACACCCTAACATCTACAACTTTTTTCCGCTTTCTGGGCCTACCGTACTTCAGTGAAAACTGCTACTGGATTCACTCCTTTCCAGCTAGTATATGGAATAGGACTTGTTTTACCAATCGAGTGTGAAATTCCTTCGTTAAAACTCAAAGTAGAACTCCTGCCCCACACTTCTGCTGAAGAAGAACGTTTCTTACACTTAACTAGGTTGGATGAAACACGTCGTGATGTTTCTCTCGTCAATGAGACATATAAAAAATGAATCAAGAATCAATATGACAAGTTTGTCCATCCTCTCACTTTTGCAGAAGGAGACCTAGTCCTCATTTATGACCAGGCTCATGACAAGTTAGGGACGGGTAAGTTAGAACCTCTATCGCATGGTCCTTACATCGTGAAACATGTTCTACATAGAGGGCCTACGAGTTAGTGGACTATGACGGAATCTCCCTGGGTGAGCTTCAGAAAAGGATTTACCTTAAGAAGTACTATGCTTAGGACATCTAGCACACATGMTTTGTACACTATTTTATTTTAGTTTTGTGTGTCTTTTTCTTTTGYGTGCTCAAGTTTTTGCCTTAGTTTCTTATACTGTGTCTTGTGTTTTCATGTGCAGATGMMATCTCCCTTTCCTATCTTTGTCAGGTTTGTGGATGGTGCTAGTTGACACACCCATAATGTTGCTTCCACAGCTTGGGTCATTTACCACTCTAATGAGTYGGTGAGTTTCAKAGGTATTTGCTAGGATCGACAACTAATAACATGGTAGAATATCATGCTGTCATCGGACTTTTAACCGAAGCATCCTCCCTAGTYATTTCTCGCATAATTGTCAATCTGGACTCTCAACTCRTGGTCTGTCAACTCAATCGAATCTACGCTATTCACAATCCTATCCTTCTACGACTCCACCAACGAGTTATCCRTCTTGAAYGAACRTTTGATTTTATCGAATACCGACACATACCAAGAGAACTCAATACCATTTCRGATTCGTTAGCAAATTACATTATGGATAGATATCTCACACATAGATAAGTTTTCATAAAGGAAATGAATCACATCACATATCATCATGTAAATTAAAACACATCACATAAAAGACATCATCATTTGAAAATCATTTGGCACTGTAAAAACTTGGAAATGTATATATATACGGCGTGACTGAAAAAGTTTGATTACATAAAAAATGGTACATAGAGAGGAAAAATGTAGGTCCTCACACCCATAAACATCGTCATACAGACTATCCAATCATCATGAAGATCCTAATATCCCTGCATCACATTATGCTATGAGTAACATATCACTGCATGGGCTATTCACCTCAGTAGAGAGTTAAGACTCTCAGACACTCCCATAGTGTGTCTTTGTAGATGTAGTGGCACTTCCCGCCTCCTGAGAGGAGGGATACCCATCGTGAGACCTCAAAGGTTTCTTTCAACCTCCAGGAGACCTCCTACTGCTACCCCTTGATCTACCTCTATCTGAGCATCCCCATGATACCCCAGTGCTGACATATCTGCTGAATGTGTTGCTCCTCTATCTGCACGATGAAACGAAATGTCTGTTAAAGACTCTTCTATATACTCTAAAAAAACATTATAACATTCAAAAATTAAAAACACTTGACAAGATCCGTTTGGTTTCTTACCTGACGCATCCCAATCCTCCCCCTCTAGAAGAACCAAGTCCATGCTGCTTCAAAAATCTACTCTGGAATATGGAAAGTCTTCTATCACGATCAATTGGTGTCTCAGCCAAGAGAAGAAATTACCAGTGAATCTGAACTCTGAATCTAGGCCTAGTCTCAGAGATAGGCTGGTCCACCGCTCCACACATGGTTCTCCCACTAGCCGTACCGGTAATGAAATTTGAGGTTGCATCCCAGGAATGCGCTCTAAGAAGAATGAAACCAATAATGAACCATATCTGAACTAATTATGCTGCCCTAATATGCATCTCGTAATCTATTCCTTCACGTGGTGAAGAAACCCTGTGCTCTAGTTAAACAGTGTTGACTCTAGACACTATAAACCATAGGCCACCTGTGATCTTGAAACTATGTGTGCACTCGTACTTCCCGATATACTCGTAATGGAAAATATAATGGATCGAAGAGATAGATCCCTAATATCTTTGATCGCAATTCTGCCACCCACTAGTCTCTCTCCTGGGACACAATGGTTTGCCAGATACTCATCCACAAGCGTGGGAAGTACCCGTTGTTTGGTTAGAACTATGGGAGCCCCTCTTTTTGAGAGACCAGTTATGAATTACACATCTTCTAACTCAATGGTAAGAAGCTATGTTCCCATCTGGAGTCCTTTTTCAACAACGTTCCACAACCCGATCATATGCTCAAGAAGAAGGACCTCTTTCTTCATTTTTTGCATCTTGACATATTTGAGGAGACTACAATCCCTCAACACGGCTCTCACTAGGGGACTTTGAAAAGAGGCCACATCATCAAGCTCATTCTCTCTTTCTTTCCACTCAAGCATGATTGTTTCCGAAATCACCTGCATCAACAATCAACTTTTTCATTAAAAATCACATTTTTCGGCAATTTTTGGAAAATTTTCAAAACTTTAAAAAAATAATTGTTTTCTCTTGTAAAATACCAATGCCCTATTTGCATGAACATCAGGGAGCCAACACACCCTTACATTAGCCATCAAGCATTCAAAAATTAAAAAAAAAATCTCTTCACGTTTTGAGCGCGCGCTGGCCGTTTTTGGGCATTTTTTCTTGTGTTTTTTTGGGCAGCACCCTCATAGCCACTACATCAGAGTGTGGGCACGCACTTCATTGACCAATAAGGGTGTTTTCCAAGCCATTCAATACTCCCCCAAGACCTTTAGAGGAGTGTCGAGCGTTTTGGGCACTTGGGCCGACCTAGGGCATCATTTTTTATAAATATTTATTGCCTTAAACGAAAATGTGAACTATATAAATGAAAGAAGGGAAGAAGAGCACCAACCGGGTCCAAACGACGAGGAAAATGATTGACCATAGCTTTGACACCGAGCAAAACAAGATTCACCTCCAAATAACAAATTCTCCATTGCTACAAATCTTGGCACAAGTGAAATGGTAAATGACATTTTTTACCCCATTTTACTATTATGCATTTCATTTTTTGCCTAAACATATAGTTTTTGGGTTTTTTAAAATATTTTGGAGGCCTTATTAATCCCCTAGAATGCAGTTTTGATCGGTTTCGAAGCACTTTTGTTCATTTTTGATCTTGTCACTTTTACGAGCATAATCTGAGTTCGTTCTTAAGCTAAAAAATATAAGAATGCGCCAGGTAAAATTTTATCTCTTTTTCGGACCCGCATGGATAAATGAAAAGGAACCCCCTGGAGTCTTCTTTAAACTCTTTTCAAACTCTCTAAACGTGAAAAGATTGTCGAGTGATCTTGCTTGCTTTCCCACTCGTTAAAAGGTTTGAAAGGGCATCTTTCGAGTGATAATTTATCTCTTTTTCGGCCTCACAAGACTAACATTATGAAAAAGGACAACATTGGAGTCATCTTTAAGTTGTTTTCAGACTCTCTAAATATGAAAAACCACCGAGTTTACCTTCTCTGGACTCATTAAACAATCATACATTGAAGGGCCCATACACAACCGAACCCTTACTTCATCCAGTTCTCTAAACAAAGGAAGAGGGACTTAACAAAGGTGAGTCATACCAAGCATGTGTTACCCTCCTCAAGCTTGTTAAATTAAAAAAAGGTACTCGTCTATCTGGATGGGGGAAAAATTGAAGGAAGCAAGCCAAACAGTTTTTGAGAACATTACCAGTAACTCTTATGGTCGCCCTTGAACACGACACTTTGTCTTTGCACGCATTTTAATCTGATGAACCTCTGCATTGAGCCAATCCTCTGAGTTTATTTTACTCCTTTGGGTCACCTGATGAAAGTCACAACATCCACTGCATCATCAAGTTTTTTTCCATGTCATGTTTCTGTTGTTGTGCCTCAGTGTCCAAGGGAAGTATCTTCCTCGAGAGTCAGCCATCACAAATATCTAGTTTCAATACCCGTGTCAGTCCATGTTCATTTGATCTACCAATTACATCTCCATGTTAGTTTCGTGTCATTGATGGGCGATACATCAAGGCCCTCCTACGGTGAGTCTATTCCTGTCAACTTCAACACATTATCCAGGAAATAGACTTAGAAACCAGTTAGTACCTTGGGACCTGCATGCCTCAATGGAAGGCCTCCTCGTGTCCGACAATGGGTTTACATCATTGACCCCTGATTAGGTGATTCCAAAAATGTTTGACTTCATCTCATTCATTCACATTCGTCGGAATGTACTAGAGTACCTTGGGAATCATTAACATCAATGGTGATCTCCCTCGCACTTGTTAACGGTTTACCTCATTGACCGGTAATCAAGTTTTCTACCATGTTCGACATCAGAACATATATTCACATGGTTAGATTCATACTACATCGGGATCGGTAAGAAGACCCTAGGTTGAGTTATCACTCTTATATATACTTTGCCCAGGTTGCAAAGGCATTCTTTTGAACTATGACACATATACTGTCACATAGATCCACATTGTATTGGTCATGGCTATGTCGTGTCGTCTTGTAGATCCACTGTGTATTCTTCATGGCTACGATCATTTCAGGTCATAGGAGTATAGATCCACATTGTATCTTCAGTGGCTATACCTTTTATCAATATAATTATGGATCCACAGTGTATTTTATGGCGGCCATAGCTAAAAAGTCTTTATCACTCAAGCATGGGTATGCTTGCCTTGGGTTTGAAACATGTCATAATATTTGTTTGATGGTTGTGTGCAGCTTTTTCCAGCCTCTCTGCGTCCATACCCTTGCTCAAAAAATTCTACAAACTACTTCAGTCATCGTCATCCTCTGACTTTGCACTTTGGGGGGAAATCTATTACACATCAAAATCACTCATTGCAATGATGGCTAGTGTCGTCATTACAAATATCGCAAGTGTCACATATTGGTCACAAGTGTCACCAGTGTCGCAAACATTATCTTGTCTATGTTGTCTCTCTAACTACATTGTAAAGACACTTAAGACACCTCAAAGACTAGTCTTGAAGAAGATAAATCAATTGACAAGGCGTACAAGGCTTTTGCCACTGAAAAAACTACTAAAAAGTCGATTTTTGGAAGGGAGCGCTCCCCTATGTTCTGTTAGGGAGCGCCATCTCTCTGTACCCTCTTTTAGGGGAGTGTTCCAATGCTCTATGTCCCTTTTGAGGGAGCGCTGACCTTTTTTGGGCGAAATTTGGTTTGTTGGAGGAAATTAGGGAAGAATCCCCTCAATATCTGAAGGTGGTTGGATTCAAATCTGAGGTCAAGGCATGATCTTAGGGGAGATCCACAATTGAAGGAGAGCAATCCTCAACATATCCCAAATATCTCTCAAGTGGTTAGGTCTCTCAAAATCTATACAAGGAGGCCTCTTCATGGTGAAAGCATGGATGGAGATTGAGAATTACACCAAACTTATGATCCCATAAGTGAGATGCCATTGAAGCATAATCAATGTAAATTACTTGAGAAAAGGGGTTGGAATAGGAGAGCTGGAAGAAGCTGCTCCACCTTCATCAGAGGATTGTAAGTACTCTTCATTTGTTCTCACTAATATACATGCATGATTGGCCTGTTTCTTTCAAGTTTATGTTTGTTCCACATGAAATTGTCTTTAGTAGATATATCTATATTTGAGGTAATATCAGTAAAATAGGAAGCTTGTTCAATCTTTGTTTGTTCTAAGGACCTATCGAGGAGCTTGGGATTGAAGCTCAACTTGGACTTTGCAAGGACAAACACCGTTAACAAGGTACACATTTTTCTTCTTCCTCTTCATTCATTAGCTTAATTAGATATAAAAGGATGTCAGTGACCAATGATAGCACCCTTTCTGTCTTGGTTTTAGGGGTCTAGATACCAAGAGGGAACCTGCTTGTCCGTAGGAGGATTCACCTGTAACACTTTCCCTAAAGCATCAAATTCCAAGACAAAGGTCTTTGTGAAATCAGGAAGGAACATGACTGGAGTGGTGCACATGGCCATATTCAAGGTTTGAAAATCTTGAGCAGCTGCTGGAGTCCAAGTGAAAGAGTTCTTTTTTAGGAGTGAAGTGAGAGGGGATGGAATCTTTCCATAATTCTTAACAAACTTGTGATAATAACCTGTTAAGCCTAGAAATCCATGCAATATTTTGAGAGACTTTGGGTGAGGCCAGTCTTGCACAGCTTCAATTTTTTTAGGATCAACCCTAATGCCGTCCTTGCCAACAAGATGACCCAAGTACTCGACTTCTGAGGTGCCAAAAGAACATTTAGACTGTTTCAGGAAAAGTTGGTGCTGACAGAGTAGATGGATAACTCAATCCACATGAGCAAGATGGTCTATCCAGGTTTTTCTATAGATGAGGATATCATAAAAAAAAACTAAGACAAAATGACGGAGAAAAGGACAAAATACATGATTCACGAGGCTTTGGAAGGTGGAGGGGGCATTACACAAGCCAAAGGGCATGACCAAAAAATCATAGTGGCCTTCATGAGTTCTAAAGGAAGTCTTGGGAATGTCTACCTCTTTCATACGTATCTGGTGGTATCCAGAACGAAGATCAAGTTCAGTAAAGAACTGGGCGCCACTCAATTCATCCAAAAGGTCATCAATGACAGGAATGGGAAATTTGTCTTTAATGGTAAGTTTGTTGAGGGCCTAGAAGACAGGACACATTCACTAATAACCTTCTTTATTCAATACCATGACAAATAGAGAAGAGTAGGGGCTCGTACTAGGGCGGATAATGCCTGCATTAAGGAGTTCCTAGACCATTTTCTCAATTTCATTTTTTTGGGAAAAGGGGTGATGATACAGATAGATATTTGGAGGAAGGATTCCTAGTACAAGGGGAATGGAATGATCATGAACACCATGGGAAGGAGGGAGTCCCTGGGGAGTGGAAAATACCACTTGATGTTTAGAAAGGATGGATTTGAGGTCTTGTGGCACAAAGGGTGTCTCTATTGCTTGTATGGCATGGAGTTGGGAAATAACACCAGAATGACCATTTTTGAGCAGCTTTTCCATGCGATGGGAACTAATGATCTCAGGTGAACCGACGATGATGCCTTGGAACTTATATTGTTGGCCCTCCTGGTCAAATTTCATGGTTAATTCCTTAAAATCCAAGAGAATGGGACCCAAAGTCGTTAGCCAGTCTGCACATAACACAATGTCACAACCGCTCATGTCGATAGCAAACATATGAGATTTCGGGTGGTAGTCACCAATTTGGAGACACATTTTCACAACACCCTCCACATTTCATGGAGACATTATTGGCAATCATGATTTGGAAATTATTGACTGCATGGATGTAGCAATGAGTTTCTTGGGCAATGTGGCGATGAATAAAATTATGGGTGCTTCCACTATCGATCAAAATGATGGCCTTCCTATGCTTGATGTAACCTATTAGATTGAGGGTTTGGGGAGCAGAGAAGCCAGTGAGAGCATTTAGGGAAATGACTGGTTCAACTTAGGGAGGGTCTGAGGGAGGGCTGATGTCAGTGGTTTCAGGTGACTCAGATACAAGGGAGTTTCAACCTCCTCTTATGAAATATCCTCCGAGATGGCCATAAAAATCTTTTGTTCCTTACACTTGTGGCCCGGGAAATATTTTTCATCACAATTATAACAAAGGCCTTTGAGTTGGCGTTCAGCCATTTCATCCCTAGTCAATTTTTGGATCTTTAGTGGAGCAGAGGGAGTAGTGGGATTTACTAGTTTAGTGCGAGGGATAAAGGAGGGTTTCCGGTTTTGAGAAGATACAACATGTTGTGCTTCTTTAGCTCTTTTATTCGTTTCCACCCAACTTTGAGGCCGAGCCATGAGGACATGGGCTCGAATCTCATCCTTGAGGCCACTGATAAAACACTCTCGAAAAAAAGCATCAAACATGCCCTCTGTCCGAAAATCCAAGTGCTCAAAAGTAGCTATAAAGTCTTCCACTATTCCTGATTGTTTCAACTTTGTCAAACGACCCAAATGGTTGGTGTTAGTGTTAAAGCGTTCATAAAGCTCTGCCAAAAAGTGTGTCCAAGCAATATACCCTTGACGGGAAGTTTTTCTCCATTACCACCATTGCCAACATTCTTGATCTATATGGAGAACACCATACCGGAGTTTGGGCAAGTCAACTGTAATGTCATATAAAGAGAAATAATGTTCCATTTGGGTTACCCAACTAGTGGGATCCGAGCCATCAAATTTGGTCACATCCACCCGTGAAAGGCGTAGGTCACATTGAAAGTGATGGTGTTGAAAGTTATGGGAATGGGAGGAAGTTTCAGCTTCAGTATGTGGAGGTGTGTCAGATAAAGGGTTATCTGTAGGGATATACAGCTTGGTGCAGAGCATCGAAAAGACAGATTCAAGATGGGTGGTTAGGGATTGTTTTATTTCCTCTGTTGAGGACTGGATGGTTGTATTGATGGTGACAACATTGGCACTGAGTTGTTTCACTTCTTGTTGGGTCTCGGTGAAATTAGATTGCAAGGTATTGAAGCGAGCTTCCAAGTCTTGGCTACGAGTATGGGCCATGATGACGAGGCAACCAAAATGGGGTGGGTGGGGTTAAACATTTTGCCGAAAAAATGATATGTATGAATGTGATAAGAGCGAAGAGATGAATCTAATGGAAAATGTCTCAAATAATGGTGAACAAATTTCCACACTTGTTTTATTTATTTATTTTTACACCTACGGAGTTATACTCTGGTCTGAAGAATACTGCAGTGATGAAATGCCCAAATGATTAACCAGGAAGAAATGTGTAGTGATTTGGCAACCCAAACATAGTTGCGTAGAAATAGATCTTGTTTGTTTTAATTTGTTTATGTTTCTGTCCCCCAGGATTAGGTATTCAAAGGTTTTCCCTGTGCTATAGCTCTCTGATATACATGTGGTGCCCAACAGTAGTACTTGACCCAATATCTCAGGGAACTAACTAAGGAGGCTAGACCGTGCCCTTAGCCATACTACCCGACTACCCAGGTATTAGATAGTATCTTCCCGAGTGTTGTTCTCGGTGACACTATAGCAGTCAGGCGACTGATTGGTTTATCTAAAGAGGGCTTCATGAAATCTAGGTCGATCCGTACACAGGTGTTGTTTGATGCGCTACCACTTGAAGGGGTACCAACATGGGTTACAAGGGCGGCCAACAAATGTGCTCTTAAGTACCACTTGTATTTCCTGCGTGTATGAATCCCTCAATCGCGGTTTTATGCACGTAATGACAGATCTCCGTGGCTTAAAGACGTCGGAATATGTCTCTACCCTGAAAATAATTTAACCCACAATTTATGTTGAGGAAAGTGCTCTGATACCACTTGTAATATACCAGATATAAAAAGTATGCAGAATAGAAATAAAATGCTAGAAATGGCAGAATAACAACAATATAACTAGAACAATCACCACAATAACACTAAAATGATATAAGAATAACATAAATAACACTTTGATTCTGAGAGCAATGTTCACGGGCCTCTTCGAGGGGGCAACCTCCAGTCGAGTAGAGCTCTATTACAATAATATCCAAGCTAGGGTTCTCCTACCCTCGACTCCTATTTATACTAAATATGTCTATCAAAAGAAGCATCTAGAGGAAGATCCTTCTAGAAGCGAAAGCTTCTATTATGTCTTATTACATTAGAATTATTCTATTTTATTGCAAGGCCTTATTAATATTGACCTTTATTACATTCGAATATATTGTTCTACCTATGTGCGGGTTAGGACCCTAACAATTTATAATTTTTGGGTGACATACAAGTGATATTGGTTAAATATTATAGGGCCCAGGATATGGGTTAGTGGTTAGGGACGATAAGGATTATAAGGATTAGACGAGGTATGTGTTAGAGGATTTAGTGGATAAGAGTTAGTAGTTATAAAGATAAATTAAAGTAGCATGGTTATAGGGTTTATGACTATATGAGTTAGGCTTTACATTAGTTTTATTAGTTAGGATTTATATATATGCATTTGTGTTTAGGGCGATTGTTATATATAAGGGCTAAGGGTTATGATGTCAAAGGTTAGTTTTGATATGTTTTAGTGGTTATTATGTTTAGAGTTATGTTTTATATCTCTTAGTTAAGGGTCAAGTGTTATATTGGTTCTTGTGGTTAAGGGTTAGTAATGTATGTGTTCAAATAGGCCTATTGGTTATATAAGTTAATGTAATAGGGGTACTTGGGTTAATATATGGGTTCTATTAGTGATAGGTTTAGGGGTTATATATCTTAGGGTTAAAATTAATATGGGTTATAATGGTTTGTAGTTATATATGTCAAATGTTGTTAAAGTGTATAGGGGTTAGGGATTTTATGAATTAAAGATTATATAGGTTAAGAGGTAGGGTTATATATGTTAAGGGTTAGAGGGTTTAAGGATTAGGTTTTAAGGGTGTTAGGGATTATATGGATTAACATAAACATGAGAGACAACAATTATGAGTTAAGTATTGTAGGCATTAGAGGAAATGATTATATATATTAAATGTTAGGGTTAGGGATTATAACTAGTGTTAGGGTTTAGGAGTTACAAGGATGAAAGGTTATCACTTTTATATTGAACTAGGGGTTATAAAGGTTAGTGTTTAAGGGAGATAGGAGAAATAGTTAGGGGTGATGTGGCTCTAGGGATTAGGAGTTAAGGATTATATAAGTTAGGAGTTATAGGAGTTAGGAATTGGGAGTTAAATGGGTTATAGTTTATAACCGTTAAGTGTTATGAGTTATGAATTAGAGGTTACAATGTCAATATCTATTAGGTTTTACAAGGTTCATATATTAGGGGTTAAAGATCAAAGAGTAATAAGGTTTTATTTAGAATAATATTTAGTTGTTATAAATATTAGGGTTTACTTGTAATACCCCCTACACATAAGGATTTGATTGCTAAATTCTATGAAAGTATGCATACCATACCCCCCTCTGGATTTGAGCTTGTGATCGAGGAGTAAACACATGTTCTTAATCATTAGGCCCACTATATAATATATATTAATTATATAATATATATTAAATATATAATATATTAATTATT
>JZKD02S1872687.1:59415-71017 GCA_000966675.3 Picea glauca
AGACATACCTTCTTTAGGGAGGGAGGCCACTCAACCACTTTACCCCGTTTGTATGCATATTGGCCATTTGACTTTTGGTGTTCTCTTTGATTACTAGTTGGCCTTAGGATATATTTTTTATCTTTAGAGTCTTAAGTCATCGTGGAGTCAGACCAACCTCCCCGCTGACCCCGTCGCTTGTTATAGTTACCATCGGATTTTGAGTCTTTTCCTTCTAAAAGGCGTAGAGTTATTAGGAGAGGTACACACACATCCACTGTTCATACTTGTGATTCTACAAGGTTGAGTACTGAACCTAGTCTTCAAAACACTGGGACCCCTTCGACTCCCACATCCACTATAGTTAATGGCACCCCTTCGACCCCTGGAACCATAATGGTTTTAGTACTAGAGGCACCTATTATTACTATGGCTCAACCTATAGTGAATGCTCAAGATACCGCCTCGAACCCTTTTGGGTCTCTTGGTCACTCACCGGGCTATAATGTTCAGTCCATCCCTATGGCTTCTAGTCCTTTTTCTTATGGTATGCCCAACTTCACTTCACAGTTTTTAAACTCCATCTTAGCTGTTGACCCTAATGCTAACATTGGGCTTGGGGGAAATACACCTCCCTACACTCCTTTTTCATTTGGTGGATCTCAAATCCCTCAAATGAATCCTAATATGGGAGGTATTCCTACTTTTAACCCTAGGTCCAATCCTCCTACTTCTGGGTGGAATAATCAACCCGGAGGACAAGCTTCGGCTGAATTTTCGTCCTACAACCCTACCTCCTTGGTGAATATTTTGACCAATACATTTGGCATGACAAATCTACCTCTATCCTCCATATTCCCACCTAGAGGAGGTCAGTTTCATGCTTTGGGAAACCCCCAACACGGATCCAATTCGACTTGGGGCAATTTCTATAACCCTCAACAGAATGTTCCTGCTTGAATGATGCCCAACCAACCTTTTATGAATCAGCCGGGAGGAGGGCCTTATAATCCCGGATAGGGCCATGGTGTTTACCATAACCTTGGATGGCCTACAGTTCCTCAAGCACAATCTTTCCCAGGAGCTTGGGGCCAGATGTTGCAACCCCGTCTCCCTTTTTTGGCCACGCTTAATCTGCCAGACTTGTCTAAGTTAATGAATGAACTTGTTAGTTATGATTCTACATGGACCCTCATCCCCATCAAGATTCCTTTGGACATCTCGAAGCTCGAGGGTAAGAATGGAGAGGATCTTGGTGATCACGTCACTACCTTTCACCTTTGGTGCTCGTCGAATTCCCTTAATGACGATTCTATTCGATTAAGATTATTTCAATGCACCCTCATCGAAGTTGCTACGAAATGGCATATTGAGATACCTAGAGGGGAATATGGGACTTTTAGTCAATTGGTGTTGGTTTTTCTCAACCACTTCTAGTTTCCCATTAGTTACGATGCTGGCCTAGAATTGTTGTCTACGCCAGGATACCACCACTCATATCTCAGATCATATCCAGGAGTGGCGTAGACAGAAGAGGTTTATTAAGACCCCTATACCCCAAGAATTTCTTTTAGAATGGTTCCTTAAGTCTTTGCACGCTCCTATCTCAAAGGACGTTGCTACTTTTGGGGTTACCACTGAGGAAGAGGCGATATTTAGAGCCCAACAGTTGGAATTGATATATGCTCAATCTGGGATGTTATACCACCTTCTTCCAGAGGCGCCACGATCAAATTATGACCCTAGACAAAAGACCAGACCTCATGCCGACGACATTGTAGGTACCACCAATTTAAAGTCCGTAGACTCGGTGAAAATCCATATGAAAGATTTGTCTCTTAACCAGTTTGCGGGAGGGCCAACTTCGTCTATGTCTTCCAACCCCACTTAGTTGGAAGATGTACACTCTGTGCAATCGTCGACCAAACCAAATTGTAACCAACAACCAACAGGGAATTAGAAGAAATGACGTAATACTTGTAAGGGTGGGAAAAATGGTAATAAACTCAAGGACAATGTGAATAGTGAGAAGGCGGGTAATAATGATGGAGAGGGAAAATGAGAAAGACGTAAGGTGAAGTTTCCCTGTAATCTTTGTAAAGATGATCACCTTACCCATTTATGCCCCAAACTTGCAGAATCTACAAGGCTTTTATCTCTGCCACCCACCATGCTGACAAATCCATTCCCACATAACTAGCACATGGCCTCGAGCTCTTCAAATGTTGGAAATGCGGTTGGTGGGAGTCAAAACCTGTTGTTGCAAGACAACAACCGTTTGTGTATCAATATGGTCAATGTGAAAGTTTATGTAGCCACTCGATCTCGAGATTATATCTCTTCACAAGCTATTCCAGGTCTAGAATCTCCTCCTCCTCCCATGGAGACGAACTTATAGATTGAAAAACCAGAGCCACCACCTTGTATTCTGAAAGGAGTACTCAAGCGCTCTACCCGCAATCCAAATTCTAGAGCTGCCCATAACTACTCTATTGTTGAGGACCTAGGTCAAACCCCTTGTGAGTTGTCGTCTTTGGAGGTACTCCAGAAGTGTCCTTCACAGAGGAATGCCTTACTATCTACTTTAGGAGATCTAGAATCCAGTGGCTCAAAAGTTATCAAGTTTGACGTCACACATGTGAATCCTTGCTTGCCTTACCATGTCGCTTTCCAAATCCACGTGGAGTAATCAAAGTATACCATCAAATGTGTGGTTTTTGATGAAGGCGCTGCTACATGTGTGATGTCCTTGATTTGTTGGAAATATCTCGGTTCTCCGACTCTTTCCAAGTCATCAAATATGTTGACTACTTTTGATGGTCATTCCTTCCGCCCTCACGATATTCTTCTTGCCTTTCTGGTCCAGCTAGGTGGGAAGATGGTAGAGGTGGAGGTTGAGGTAGTTGATGTGCCTCTTGATTATAACCTGTTACTAGGACGCAATTGGACCTATGCTATGGTCGTCGTCGTTTCGTCCATTTTCAATACTCTTTTTTTTCCTCATGAAGCGAAGATCGTGATGATCGACCAATTATCCTTTGCATACTCTAGTCCTAATGCATATATTGGACCGCAGATCCCTGTGATCGATAATTCTCAACTGACAACTGAGAATATCAATGTCAGAATGTATTCTTCCCTTATGGGTACTTTCAATTTCATGGCACCAAACCACTGCGTTTACGCCATGTTCAGTAGGCCTGTTTCGATAGGGAGGTCCATTCCTTTCCACACTTCCTATTTTAGTGATCCTTGGACCCTACCTTCCTCAACTGCGTCTTGTGAAGGTCAACCACATATTGACATTATATCACCAACCTATGTTAATCATGTTGGATATTGGTCGACAACCTCTACTAGTCATGTTGAAGACCAAAGACCAGTCACTGCAAGTCATGTTGGGGGCACAAATCCAGTCATTGCTAGTCACACTAAACATACATCACCAACCTCTTCCATTTATGTTGGGGATTCATCACCAACCTCCGATAGTCATGTTGGAGATTTGCTACTAGCCTCTGCCAGTCATGCTGGGAGCCTTCCACCAGCCACTGCAATTCATGTTGGGGGCATTCATACGATTGAGAAGCCTAGATGTGTAATACATAATCCCAAGATCATTTGTATACTTTACAAAGGATATCACCTTACTCATTTGTGCCCTGCTACTGCTGTGGTACAAGATGTGTGTTCCTTTTCTGGGGGCCATTCGGGTGNAGACATACCTTCTTTAGGGAGGGAGGCCACTCAACCACTTTACCCCGTTTGTATGCATATTGGCCATTTGACTTTTGGTGTTCTCTTTGATTACTAGTTGGCCTTAGGATATATTTTTTATCTTTAGAGTCTTAAGTCATCGTGGAGTCAGACCAACCTCCCCGCTGACCCCGTCGCTTGTTATAGTTACCATCGGATTTTGAGTCTTTTCCTTCTAAAAGGCGTAGAGTTATTAGGAGAGGTACACACACATCCACTGTTCATACTTGTGATTCTACAAGGTTGAGTACTGAACCTAGTCTTCAAAACACTGGGACCCCTTCGACTCCCACATCCACTATAGTTAATGGCACCCCTTCGACCCCTGGAACCATAATGGTTTTAGTACTAGAGGCACCTATTATTACTATGGCTCAACCTATAGTGAATGCTCAAGATACCGCCTCGAACCCTTTTGGGTCTCTTGGTCACTCACCGGGCTATAATGTTCAGTCCATCCCTATGGCTTCTAGTCCTTTTTCTTATGGTATGCCCAACTTCACTTCACAGTTTTTAAACTCCATCTTAGCTGTTGACCCTAATGCTAACATTGGGCTTGGGGGAAATACACCTCCCTACACTCCTTTTTCATTTGGTGGATCTCAAATCCCTCAAATGAATCCTAATATGGGAGGTATTCCTACTTTTAACCCTAGGTCCAATCCTCCTACTTCTGGGTGGAATAATCAACCCGGAGGACAAGCTTCGGCTGAATTTTCGTCCTACAACCCTACCTCCTTGGTGAATATTTTGACCAATACATTTGGCATGACAAATCTACCTCTATCCTCCATATTCCCACCTAGAGGAGGTCAGTTTCATGCTTTGGGAAACCCCCAACACGGATCCAATTCGACTTGGGGCAATTTCTATAACCCTCAACAGAATGTTCCTGCTTGAATGATGCCCAACCAACCTTTTATGAATCAGCCGGGAGGAGGGCCTTATAATCCCGGATAGGGCCATGGTGTTTACCATAACCTTGGATGGCCTACAGTTCCTCAAGCACAATCTTTCCCAGGAGCTTGGGGCCAGATGTTGCAACCCTGTCTCCCTTTTTTGGCCACGCTTAATCTGCCAGACTTGTCTAAGTTAATGAATGAACTTGTTAGTCATGATTCTACATGGACCCTCGTCCCCATCAAGCTTCCTTTGGACATCTCGAAGCTCGAGGGTAAGAATGGAGAGGATCTTGGTGATCACGTCACTACCTTTCACCTTTAGTGCTCATCGAATTCCCTTAATGACGATTCTATTCGATTAAGATTATTTCAACGCACCCTCATCGAAGTTGCTACGAAATGGTATATTGAGCTACCTAGAGGGGAATATGGGACTTTTAGTCAGTTGGTGTTGGTTTTTCTCAACCACTTCTAGTTTCCCATTAGTTACGATGCTGGCCTAGAATTGTTGTCTATGCCAGGATACCACCACTCATATCTCAGATCATATCCAGGAGTGGCGTAGAGAGAAGAGGTTTATTAAGACCCCTATACCCCAAGACTTTCTTTTAGAATGGTTCCTTAAGTATTTGCACGCTCCTATCTCAAAGGACGTTGCTACTTTCGAGGTTACCACTGAGGAAGAGGCGATATTTAGAGCCCAACAGTTAGAATTGATATATGATCAGTCTGGGATGTTATACCACCTTCTTCCAGAGGCACCACGATCAAATTATGACCCTAGACAAAAGACCAGGCCTCATGCCAACGACATTGTAGGTACCACCAATTTAAAGTCCATAGACTCGATGACAAGCCATATGAAAGAGTTGTCTCTTAACCAGTTTGCGGGAGGGCCAACTTCGTCTATGTCTTCCAACCCCACTTAGTTGGAAGATGTACACTCTGTGCAATCGTCGGCCAAACCAAATTGTAACCAACAACCAACAGGGAATTAGAAGAAATGACGTAATACTCGTAAGGGTGGGAAAAATGGTAATAAACTCAAGGACAATGTGAATAGTGAGAAGGCGGGTAATAATGATGGAGAGGGAAAATGAGAAAGACGTAAGGTGAAGTTTCCCTGTAATCTTTGTAAAGATGATCACCTTACCCATTTATGCCCCAAACTTGCAGAATCTACAAGGCTTTTATCTCTGCCACCCACCATGCTGACAAATCCATTCCCACATAACTAGCACATGGCCTCGAGCTCTTCAAATGTTGGAAATGCGGTTGGTGGGAGTCAAAACCTGTTGTTGCAAGACAACAACCGTTTGTGTATCAATATGGTCAATGTGAAAGTTTATGTAGCCACTCGATCTCGAGATTATATCTCTTCACAAGCTATTCCAGGTCTAGAATCTCCTCCTCCTCCCATGGAGACGAACTTATAGATTGAAAAACCAGAGCCACCACCTTGTATTCTGAAAGGAGTACTCAAGCGCTCTACCCGCAATCCAAATTCTAGAGCTGCCCATAACTACTCTATTGTTGAGGACCTAGGTCAAACCCCTTGTGAGTTGTCGTCTTTGGAGGTACTCCAGAAGTGTCCTTCACAGAGGAATGCCTTACTATCTACTTTAGGAGATCTAGAATCCAGTGGCTCAAAAGTTATCAAGTTTGACGTCACACATGTGAATCCTTGCTTGCCTTACCATGTCGCTTTCCAAATCCACGTGGAGTAATCAAAGTATACCATCAAATGTGTGGTTTTTGATGAAGGCGCTGCTACATGTGTGATGTCCTTGATTTGTTGGAAATATCTCGGTTCTCCGACTCTTTCCAAGTCATCAAATATGTTGACTACTTTTGATGGTCATTCCTTCCGCCCTCACGATATTCTTCTTGCCTTTCTGGTCCAGCTAGGTGGGAAGATGGTAGAGGTGGAGGTTGAGGTAGTTGATGTGCCTCTTGATTATAACCTGTTACTAGGACGCAATTGGACCTATGCTATGGTCGTCGTCGTTTCGTCCATTTTCAATACTCTTTTTTTTCCTCATGAAGCGAAGATCGTGATGATCGACCAATTATCCTTTGCATACTCTAGTCCTAATGCATATATTGGACCGCAGATCCCTGTGATCGATAATTCTCAACTGACAACTGAGAATATCAATGTCAGAATGTATTCTTCCCTTATGGGTACTTTCAATTTCATGGCACCAAACCACTGCGTTTACGCCATGTTCAGTAGGCCTGTTTCGATAGGGAGGTCCATTCCTTTCCACACTTCCTATTTTAGTGATCCTTGGACCCTACCTTCCTCAACTGCGTCTTGTGAAGGTCAACCACATATTGACATTATATCACCAACCTATGTTAATCATGTTGGATATTGGTCGACAACCTCTACTAGTCATGTTGAAGACCAAAGACCAGTCACTGCAAGTCATGTTGGGGGCACAAATCCAGTCATTGCTAGTCACACTAAACATACATCACCAACCTCTTCCATTTATGTTGGGGATTCATCACCAACCTCCGATAGTCATGTTGGAGATTTGCTACTAGCCTCTGCCAGTCATGCTGGGAGCCTTCCACCAGCCACTGCAATTCATGTTGGGGGCATTCATACGATTGAGAAGCCTAGATGTGTAATACATAATCCCAAGATCATTTGTATACTTTACAAAGGATATCACCTTACTCATTTGTGCCCTGCTACTGCTGTGGTACAAGATGTGTGTTCCTTTTCTGGGGGCCATTCGGGTGTTGAGTCGTCTTTGGCTTACCAACCTTCTTTGGTTGATACAACAGTCATGTCGATGCAATCTTTGGCTGAAACTCTCTTCCTTTAGGGGCTGATGCATCCCTTGACCTTGTTGTCTCACATCCTGTTCAACCAACGGTCGTGTCGATGCAATCTTCGACCGACACCACTCCTATTTTTGGGGGTGATTCATCTCTTGACCTTGTTGTCTCGCATCTTGTTCAACCAACAATTGAATAAGTGGTCATGTCGATGCAATCTTCGGTGGATCCCACTCTTCTCTTGGAGAGTGACAAGCCTAAGGAAGTGACATTGTCGATGAAATATTTGGTCAATCCCACTCTTCTCTTGGAGGGTGATGCGTCCTTTGACCATGTTCTTAACATCTCTAGTTCGGTACCTTCTTCACTAGGGAGCATTCCACTCTCTTTGAGTATGCTCCCTGCAAGTCCTAGGGTGGTTTCCTTTGATTGGAATGATCTTGTAGATCCTCGACTTCCTTCTTCTACACCCTTCTAAATAAGGGGCATTCTTCAATATATTGTAGATAAGGTAACCTCTGCAAGTATTTTATCCTCCTCGACTTGGAAAGCTTTGGGTTTTCCCAATCTTGTGTCAACTCTTCATAAGATGCTGACATTTCACAGAAGTCCTACATGAGAGCCTTGGACTCCCCCATTAAATGATTCTTAGAACAACATCCACGAGTCTGATTTAAGCTCTTTTCTAACTCGTCTAAAAAGCGAAAATATTGTCGAGTGATTTGTCCCTTTCACACTCGTTAAGTTGGACTTGAAAGGTCGTGAGTCTTAGTTAAGATCTTTTCTGATTCATCTTCAAAAAGAGAAAATATTTCTGAGTGAACTTGTCTCTTTCACACTCGTAAATTGGATTAGAAAAGATGTCTATTTGGAACAAGTTTATCCCATTTTCACACCAAGTAGACTAAATGTCATGAAAAATGACATTTTTTGGCGTTAAGTTTTTATTGCATCTCATGCCCTTTCTTGCAGTATTGAGCCTATAAACGGTTCTCACTTTACGTTATAAACTGTTTTCCTCAACAGTTTTTCATCCTCAACCAAGTAGAGACTTGTTTATATCCTTCGCAATTTAACACTCTATACCTAGGAGGGAACATTCACCCGAGTGTCCATCTCCTGCATGCATCTCCTTGCATTGAGCATAGGTATGTTCCATTGCCGGAACTAGTTTTGCTTACTTGTGATACTCGTTTCCTCCTCTGTATCATAGAATTCATTTGTCTATGAAAAAACAAAAAACAAAGATGACCGAGAAGGGAGTATTATCTTATGTTGGAAAAAATCGTGTCGCCATTGAACATAGCACAAAGTTATTGAGTCCATTCATCATCATAATTTTGGGATTAGCACAGCTTGAGGAAACTGAGCTGGTTACAGAGTCTTCTCTATCGATTGGTTACTTTTCCAGTCCCTATAGAAAATTTCATTGATGCCTCCTCCATCTCATGGTTTCATCATTGGGTCTATGCTGCTGGAGTCCTCCATATGTCTCATGCTCTTATTCAAAGGAAGTCTATCAACCTGTGTCAGCCATTCCTCAGAACTCTTGACTTTGCATGTTGGCCATACCCTCAGTTTGTCTTGGAGTCACATGGTATTGTAAGTCCTATCATGCACCTTGGCCCTACTTTCATAATTGGTAGGTAACATTGAACCCAACAGTCAAAATTTCATCATTGGTTGTTGACTGGGTGGTTTCCCTTGTGTTTAATGGCAAGACATCTAATCACACATTGGGATTTGTGCAGTGTCTTGGATTCCATTAGCCTTATTGGTGGTTTCCTCGCCTTTTTCAACAATTTTCACCATTGGATTCTATTCATAGGGTCTTTTTCATGTACCGCTTTCACTTGGCACACGTGAAAGACACACAGGGTCGTTGGTTCGTGAACATGTTCTTCGTCCAATTTCCACCAAATCATGAAGCTCTTGCTTTGTACCTCATGCTGAATGATGAGAGATGCCTTAATAATCTCCTTTCAATGGGTCTCTTTCCATCGACTTCAACTCATTTATTCTGGAAATGAGACCTAGAGTCTTATGATTACCTTGAAGCTTTCAGTCATGAGTGGCAGGCTCTCTCGCCATCGACAGTTGGGAATACATCAATGTCTCATGATCGATAGATTCTTTAGGTGTTTGACACTGACTCCTCTATTCACACTTGTAAGAATGTAATCGGTGCCTTGATACCTACTTTTATTATCGTTAGGCTGTCTCACGTTTGTTAATGATATACCTCAATGACTGGTAATCAAACAATGTCTCATTGTGTTCGACCTCAACTCATTTATTCACATGAAGTAGACTTGCATCGTTGGTGGATTATCTAGAATACTTGAAGACATCAGTATGTGGGCGCAGATTTCCTGAGATATTGCTTCCTTTTCATTGGACCAATACCTATATGACTTTAGTGATCATGGGAGCTCAGATTGTACTCCATGGTATACAAATATCTTCAGATTGGTTTTGAGACTGGTTCTACTAGGCCTTGTTCGTGACTATGACAACTATTGGCATGTAACCTCATTTGTATTTTCCTATTCATGGCCACAAACACTTGTTTGGTATATTTTCACATGGATTTGTAGTGTATTTTTATTGGTAGCCATGTATGCAAATTCAGTACAAAATGTAAATAGAAACTAGTTCTTCCAGCTGGTTCCCTACCACTCCACTTATGGGTTGTTTATAATGTATTTCACCATCGCAGATACTCCTCTGGCCTCATACATTAGGGGGCATCTGTTATAGCAATATTTTCCTCACCTTATGCAATCTTGCACAGAGGGCCTTATTCCATTTCCCTATGCATACTTATATTCCCCGTTGATAAAATCCAGAGACAAAAATTAATATTTTTCCACACGTACGCATCTTGCACACTATACAACGTGTGTATACGCAGAATGATCCACTACAGCCCGTGTACATTGGGATTTTTGCCAAAAAATGAAAATTAATGCCGAGTTTCCATGTCACAACATGAGATCTATGATCCTTGGCCTTTCATATACTGGAAAAGTTCTGAATCGGCCCTTCAGTTCCATTTTGAAGGCTATAAATGGGCCAATTATGAGATATGGAAAGAGGAGAAAAAAATTCAACTTTGAGAGAAAGTTACTCTGGAGAAATTATTTACTTCATATTGAGTCTGCATCCCTATGTCCTTTAAGTTTGAACACAATGTTCATCCCCCAAACTCTCCCATTATTGATTGAGAACCTCATTGTTTCTATCTTATGAGCTTGCCTTTGGTGGAGGATTGAAGTGGCGGAGCCCCAGCTAGAAGGCACTTAGTTTCTTGGTTTCGAATCGTGCCGACACAGAAGTCTGTAATATTTTCATTTCTGCTAATCATTTATTAATAGAAATACTATTTTCCCATCCAATTGATATCTTGCAAATATATTGAGTTATTATCCATGGGTGTATTTGTTATGTATACTAATGGATTATGCTATCTAATGTGCTAACCTTTTACATTACCACCATATGCTTGCTTTGCTTGTTTTTTGAGAACTTGTCACAGGTATATAGCTTTGGGTCGAAGCACTCAACGGTGGACTTCATCGAACATCTGGATGAGGTAGGCCTCTTTTTTATCTTGCTTTCACATTGGTTTATATAACACGTTGTTGGGATAGAGTTGATTTCTCCAGTCATTTCCATTTGTTGTGGTTTACCCTAGCCATAGAAATATTTTCCTCATAACAATGTATTCATAAATAAAAATGAAAAATGAAAAATAAAAATAAATATGAACAATTAATTGAATAAAATTTAACAAAACATTATCACATATTATTAATGAATATGATATTTTATATTAATGTTATATGATAGATATCATTAATTTTACTTTATAGTTTATTTATTAATATTGATATAAAATAGTATATACAAGTATATATCCATTAACTCTAGAGTCAAGAAGGATCAATTTCTAGGTACAAACCTTTATTCAAGTTTTGTATTATAAAGGAGGTTTATAGCTTGAAAGTTTTGATCCCTCTCCACACTTGAAAAATCTACCATTAAAATGCATTTAGACATTTTATCAAAACAAAATCAAAATTCCAAAATTCCAAATTTACATTTAAAAAAATTAAAAAATAATACTGAATAAAATTTAAATAATTGTTTATATTATTCTTTAAGTAAAA
>JZKD02S1872698.1:0-10629 GCA_000966675.3 Picea glauca
TGTTGATGAACTTTTTTTGGATGTGGAATCTTGTGAAACATGAAGGTTTTATCTACATTTATGGCAAATTAGTAGGTTTGCCTCTCACCGCCTCTCTGCATACACCATCAATCAACCATGAAGGTGCCTAACATTTTCTGCATGGTGGAATGTCTACACGATCATGCAGGAAGTCAAATAAAATTACAACTATTTGCACTTTTCCACCCTCAAAATCGGTGATCGATTGCTTGTTGTACACCAGATTTTGATTCTGGATTCGCTAATCCAAAGTTAAAATGGATCGAAATGATTTCTACTTCGTCATCCTCGCTACAATGCAACTCGACATCTTTTATGACCAGTGGAAGGAAACTCCGACCCACCGTTGGAAGTGAACTCTGACTCAGATCATGCATACAATTCAAATGTCATATAAGTATTACTATGCAGATAAGAGGCATCTCAATCTTGCATAAGTTGCAATCTTTTGAGCACCAGATTTTGATCCTCCATTCGCTAATTCAAAGTTAACCGAAATTATTTCTGGTGGCAGTAGAAAAGTGAAATCTACACGTATCTTTTAAGCACCAGATTTTGATTCTCGACTCGATAATTCAAAGTTAAGATGGACCCAAATGATTTCTACTTCGTGATCCTCGCTACAATGCAACTCGACATGTTTTATAACGAGTGGAAGTAAACTTGAGATGGAAGTGAATTGTCTGCATGACATGAGTCAGAGTTCACTTCCATTGGTGGCTCAGAGTTCACATGGACTGGTGGCTCGGCCTTTATCGTTCATGTTTTGCATATCACTATCCAGAGACTCCGCGCGCATGGCCGACAAAATCTCGAGCGAGTGGGATAGACCGATAATGGCCGGGAATGCCCCCCACTGCCTCCTGTGCGTCCAGCAATCAACGAAGAATTTGTAAAACATTTACCGCATAATTTGTATCTTTTCAGTGTTTCTAAATGGATAAAAATGCATAATGGATCGCCTGAGTTTTCAATTTTAATCCAACGATCGATCTGTTGTGCACCGGAAACTTCCCATGTTTACAGATTTCAAATGCCTTGCGGTTTACGAAATTCCCTCACTGTGGTCTGTTTGGTCAGTTATGACGTGAGATTTAATAAATTCAAAATCAGATTTCAAGATTTTAATGGGAAAATGAAACATATGGAGAAGGCTTATTAGCCAAAGACCAAGGACCTAGAGGAGAAAGTGAAGAATCTTAAAGACATCGATTGAAAAATTTACTAACCTACAAGATCAAAATTTAGAAGTTAAGGTATATAAATATACATTTTCTATGTTATTTCTTCTAAGGCCTTGCATGCTCATACTTCTTAAAGTGAATTGAATGGATAGCAGACTATGGATGCATCGATAATATAGTGAAAGAGGCTTCATTCTTTTGTTCGCTAAGTGAGGATATAGAAAAAGAAATATTTATAGTAGATGATTATGCACTTATCACTGTTTGTTGTAAAATATTCAATGAATGGTGTGATCAATTATGTGTATCATGTACCAATTCAAGTGTTATTTATTTATTTGTACCCTCATTAATTCAAATTCTCAATAAGGTAGAGTTTTGTTCATAATGGTTTGTTGCAGAGGATATGTACAATAAATATGTTATTGTCATTAAGGGATTTCTTGATATTAAGGACATAAAATATAAGTTATATGACTTTTCTAAGAAATATCCAAGATTGAATATACTCATAGCTTACATCAATGAAAAGAACAAACTTTGGTACAAATGGTCCAAACACCTTAATTTCAAGATCCTAAAAATAATGGTGAAATAAAACAAGGTTATTGGACTACCTAAAGTTGTTCCTCTTAATATCGTATGTGAAGGGAATATGCTTCGAAGCATCATCAGGCTACCTTTGGGAAAAGAAAACCTTGGAGAATAAAGAATCAATTGAAACTTGTCCATAGTGACCTATGTTCCTTGAACAAACCAACATTAGTTGGTGTAAGGTATCTATGAACCTTCATTGATTACTTTTATCGGTATACTTGGGTATATTTATTGAAGAATAAGAGTGATTACAATCTAAAAATTTGAAGTAATTTGGGGGCACTTGATGAAAGTAATGTAATCAACTTGTGAAATGTTTAAGATAAGAAAATGGAGGAGAATATGTAGGCAATTTTTTTTAAAATTAATTGTCATATTATAATGATATCTCTTGGCTAAGATTTGTAATTTTCACACCTCAACAAAATGACACATCTAAAAGGAAAATTCACTTTTGGTAGAAATGTCATGTTTCTTGTTGCAGGCCAAAGGTCTATCGACTAAGTTTTGGGCATACGCTATATATCGCTCAAATTATTTGTTGAATATGATTTTGACTAAATTTGTGTGGGATGCAACTCTAATTGAAAATGGAGTGGGAGAAAACTCTTAGTCAAACATTTTAGTGACCTTTGGATTCATAGCATGGAATCATATTTTAGATGATAGAAGGAAGAAACTGGGTGTGAAGAGTCATTCTTGTATCATGACAGGTTACTCCAGGAAGAGTTGAATTCCTATAGGGTATTTATCCCTATCAAATAGGAGATTATATGCAAAAGAGGAGTTTTATTTGATGAGAATACCCTAGGTATCACTTTGTTGAGCATTGATCCTTTGGAAATTAGAGGGAATTCTAGATTGAATGACTACATCACAAGACCATTGTCTGGTCAATTGACTTTTCTCCGTAAATCAACTTGCAATAATCCTTCCATAGTAGAATCAACCACTAGTTTTGGAACACCTATTTAGTCCAAAGATTTGATCCTAGTAAAATAAATCCTTCAACGGAGGGATATTTCCTTCCTAGATGGGATATTAAGAAAATTAAAGGTGTTAGAGCTAATGCACGAGATATCAATGACTCAAGAAAAACCAAAAGTTAGAAATAGTTTGGTATCATTGTTTTTCTAATGACACATCTACTAGAGGCATGTGATATAGATACATATGAAAATGCATATGGCCAACTTGAATGTGAAAGACAGTTATCAAATTAATGAGAATTGTGACCTCAAAATGAGAACTCTAGCCCAAAAAATCCATATTTTTTGGTCAAAAACATCAAAATAAACCATTGTTTCAAACAAAAAACTTAGAATTGATCCCCAAAATGAAAAGTGGTGCTAACAATAACACCCCATTTTCTTCAAGGATAGCATTACAACTTGTTTGAAACCTTAACCTTTAAAATTGGTATCATTGTGAACCATAATCACAAAATCAACCTATGAAAACAAATGTGATGCTATTGAAAAAAAAACACTCGAATTTTATTTTAAAAAATTGGAAAAAAAATATATTAAAAAAAATCTAATTCTAAAACTTAAAAAATATTTAAAAAGTTTTTTTTTAATTTTTTAAAATTATTTTTAAACTAAAAAGTAAAATTAATTTAAAAATAACATAATCATTTTTTAAATAAAATTAAAAAATAAAAATTATTCAAAAAATAAAATTGAAAAAAAATACTAAAAAATAAACAAAATTTAAATTTTATTTTAAGAAAATTAAAAAAAATAACAATATTTAAAAAGAAATTAAATTAAATTAAAAAAAAAAACCGTTCCCCATCCTTACCACCCATCATCCCATCCCTTCCCCCCACGACCCTCTTCGTTATGCTCCTTCCCCCGTGTCATTGTCTCCCCACTGAACTGCAAGCCGACACACAAGGGGGAGCTACACACTATGCATGTCTCCTTGCATCTCAACAGGGAGACAACGACATGGGTTGGTGGGAGCATAAGGGGGAGGTTTGTGGAGTGGAGCCCCCCTTTAATTTATTTTATAAATCTTGCTTTTTGTTTTTAATTAAATTTTTTATTATATAGTTTAAAAATTAAAATTCTAAAAATTTTCATTTTTATTCTTTTAATAGTTTAAAACCTATTTTTTATTTATTTATTTTTTAATTTAATTTTATTATTATTATTTTTTTTTAATTTCTTAAAAAAATTCTTTTGTTTTTAAATTTTTTTTAGTGTGTCTAAATTTTTTCAATTTTTTATTTTTCTTCCCTTTTTTTAAATATTATTACGTTTTTTTAATTAAAATGATATTTTTAATTGTTTTTATTTCTTTGAAAAAACATGATTTTTTCATTCTTTGAGGGTTTTCCCTTCTATATTTTTCTAAAAATGTCGAAATTTTAAGCCCCCTTGCCAAAAAAAATGTGCTACTTGTAGCACCATGTTTTGATTCAGAGGTTGATGTCATAGTTTTGGTTCACAATGATACTAGTTTTCAAGGCCACATCTTTAAAAAAAAATTAATGTTAACCACGAAGAAAAGGGGGTGCTATTACTAGCACCACTTTTAATTTTAAAGGTTGATTTTAAGGTTTTTTGGAAACTATATTGGTTGTCCAGACCACAATTTCAACCAAAAAATTGTAATTTTAAACCCCCAAAAATGAGGTGATGATGGCGACACCACTTTTTGTTTTTAGGGGTCAAATTTAAGGTTTTTATTTGCAACTTTACAGACGATAGATGCAATTTTTTGTAATTTTAACTTAGAAAAGAAAAAGGGTGCTACTAGTATCACCATTTTTTGAAATGGGGGCAAAAATAGCCACTAAATGCGATCTCTAAAAATGAGAGCTCTGAGAAGTCTTGTTAAGTTGGTAACTTTGTTGGAAGTATGCTATAGTTGATAAGTATCACTCTTTAATGAACAATGACACATGAGATTTAGTTTCTTGAGAACAAGGAAATAATGTAGTGAAATGTCGATGGGTTTACAAGACCAACTTTACATATGAAGGCATTGTTGAAAGACAGAAGGCTTGTTTGGTAGCTAAGGGATTTTGTCAGTTAGAAGGCATCGTCCACATAGAAAGCTTTTCCCCAGTTGCAAATATCTAGTATTTCATTTGAATCTTTCACTTGCTACTCATTTTTGAATGGGAGGTACATTAGATGGATGTCTAAAGTGAATTTTAACATGATGATCTCACCATATAGATTTGCATAGAGAATCCTCCATTTTGAAAATGATAGTAGTATTTTGTGTCATCTGAAGAGATACTTGTATGATTTAAAATAGGATCCCAAGGCATGGTATGAGAAGATTGATTTTTTTTTTCTCAATCTTGATTTCAGACATTATGAATTATATCATAGTCTCAGAGTTATTTTCCATATATTCCACAGTTGAAGCCATATTTTCATCGATGTTTTGAATCCGAATCATAGTCTCTATGTATTTATTGTAAATGGTGAAATACACAAAAAATTCATTGTGTGTGAATTACCTAGTCATCAGTAGAAGCAACGCTGATTTGATTTTGGGTTTTAAGAAATAATTAATAGATACATTTGACATGGATGACGTTGGTTTGTTATGTTTTATTTTTTGCATCCAAGCCTTACAAATGAATGATTTTATATTCATTTCCCAACATAAATATACAATGAAGCTTTCAAAAAAGTTCATAATGGAAGACTATAAACCCCCTACTACACCTTATTAGTAAAGAGTAAGACTAACCTAGTGAGCACACACTTATATTGAGAGGGGGCGGGGGGGAATCGGTATAAGTATATCTTTTTATTTTTAACACTCATAAAACATAATGAGGAAGAAATGACATAAATTTAACAACTATAAGGCACAATATTTTACATGGAAACCCTTTCTAGAGAAAACCACAAAAAAACAGTTTTTATAAATTTGCAGGAACCGACCTATTGTTACAAATGTTTGTAAGAACCAACCTACTGGAGACACCAATCCCCTCCATTGTTTGTAGGAAGTGACCTACTGGAGACATTGATCCCCACTGTTGTTTATAAGAACCAAACTAATTACAAGTTTACAAGTTCTTCATATGCATTTCCTTCACTAGTCTGCTTGTTGCTTCTGCCTTCACCAAATATGCTCTACACTTGTTAATTCTTCTTTCTCCATATATAATATGCACTTGCTACTTCTGTTTTCACCAAATATTCTTGATGCTAACTCCTTTTTCTTTCTCCATATCAACTCAACACTCACTTCTTCTTCTTTTTTCATATCTCTCGACGCTCGCTCCTTCTTTCGCAAGATCTATTGGCTGGATCGTCACATACTTCGTCACTCTCTCACTTTTAAATAATGTTCAATATTTTTCATATTATATTCTCATATGTAAATATTATATTTTCTCTCTTCACCCCCACACATTTCACTCACAATCATCTTATCCTTTTATACTATATCATTAAATCTACGTGAAAATTCATGTACATTTGAAAAGATATGACATTCATTAAACATACCATGGGAAAAATACCATCATGGGTTTTAAAAGCATGAGAAAATACCATGTGCACTTTTACCCCGCTTTCACTTTTTATTTCACTTTTACTTTTTATTCCATTTTCACATAACTTCATGTTTAATCAAGTTTCAAACTTCATATTTAATTCATTTTCATGTAACTTTATTTTACTTTGTATTTCTTAGTCACCTTTCCTTTGAATATTTATATTTGGATACTTACCTTTGACATCAACGACAATAACTTATTCAATAATGTCCCCCTTTTTCATTGATGACAACCCTTTACTAAAAAACACGTAATCCTACAGAAATAGAAAGAATTCTCCCTTTTCTGCAACTCCCCCCCTATCTGTTATTCTCCTTCCCCTGTCTACAGCTCTCCCCTATTTGTAATTATCCTCGTTTTACATCAATGACAAAGGAATTCCCCCACTAATCCGTGCTTCTTTACTAACGAGATGAGAGGGATATCACTCCCAACTTATGTCTGAGATATGCAAATGTTTCTATGGAAATGAGTTTGGTAAAAATATATGCAACTTGTTCCTTGGTGGTAGTTTATTCTAGCTTGACACTTTGTTCGGAATTGGTACTTTATGGGAATATGATTTGTCTTTGAGTGCAAAATAAGATTCTTTGAAATGTTTATTGCACTTGTGTTTTCACAGATGCTTGTGATTGGATGATCATATTCTACCTTGATATCCCACAGTGTTTTCTTCATCCAGAGAACTTGTGTGCAACATGTTGTTGCTGTAATATACTTGGATTCTGTTGTGGATAGAGAGACTGAAGAATGTTTCTTGCTCAACCAAGACACTGGATTGTTTCCTAGTAAGAATTATCCTCCACTTGTACTTTTTTTTTCATCAACACTGCCTACCCGATCTACATTTGTATATGTTGATAGAGTAAAATATTCACCTTTTAAGTACCATAAGCTGAAGTCCAAGGTGCCCTTTAAATATTTGAATATCCTTTTTACTGCTTGCACATGAGTTTCTTTTGGTGCATATTGAAATCGTGTACCCAATCTTACTGCTTGCATAATGTTTGGCCTTGATTCCGTCACACATAGTAGGCTTCCAATCACTGACCTATACAATGTTTCATTTGCTTCTGTAGATTCATATTTTTTTCTCAATTTACAACCTGTGACAATAGGTGTGTTGACTGGTGTACAATTTCCTTTCTGAATTTCTTCAACATTTCCTTGATGTACTTGGTTTGTGAAATGAATATGCTTTTGTTAGATTGAGAAATTTTCAATCCAAGAAAGAATGATAGTTCGTTTTTTTTTTCTTTCTACCAATCCATTATTTTGTGGAGTTCTTGCAACTGAGAAATGTACTTTTATCCAATGAGTCTAACAAAATTCTTCAAATTCATTTGTGATAAACTCACCTCCTCTGACTTATCTCAAACACTTGATTTTCAAATCAGTTTCATTTTCAACCAAGGATTTGAATTCTTTGAAATTCTCAAAAGCTTCAAAATTTTCTTTTAGGAACATAACCCATGTCATTCTAGAATAATCATCAATGAGCAACATGAAGTAATTTTCACCTTGTATACTTTGTGCTCTTGTATTCCCACAAAGATTTGTATGAACGAGTTCCAATGGCTTCACTCTTGAGTACTCCTTTGATTTAAGGCTTGTTCTTGTCTATTTTCCATGTTGAGATTGCTTGTAGAGAGTGTTTGAAGGTTTAACAATATTTGGCACGTCTCTCACTGCTTTTTTAGTGCTGATTTTTACTAGATTATCAAAGTCCATATGACCCATTATTCTATGCCATAAGCATCTTTCATTTGTTTGTCCCATATAACACTTTTCTCCCTACATCGCATTGAGGATATATACATTATGTCATGTTCTATATTCACTTACCAATAATCTTCTTGAGCCTTCCTTCCTTATTTCACAACCTTTAGAATTAAAAATGAGATTGTGTCCTTGGTCACACATTTGACTAACATTGTTCAGACCATCAACATACAAGACATTTTCTATTCTAGTCTTTCCATTATTGAGACTTATAGTACCTTTTCTAGCTATCCTTGCACTAGCATTGCTTCCAAATGTTACACTACCTCCATTAACTTCTTTCAGAGTGAGAAACTTTCTCTTGTCATCTGTCATGTGGCTTGGTAATCCACTATCAACATACCATTGGTTTCCTTTTTTTTTAGCATGAAGGGAAGTTTTGACAAACATAGATTCCTCCTTTTTATGCATCTCATGTCCATGCTTCCTTTTCAAAACACCTATGAGTTCTTTCTTTTGATTGACAAGGGTATCCACATCCTTGTTGTTTCTAGGAGTTTCCACAAGGTCACTTCTACAAAAGTGTGCTTTGTGCCCATATTCTTTTCATTTATAACATACATCATCGTAATCAAATAAAGGGGAAAATAAATTATAGTTTATGTTTGAGAATCGATAAGCATTTACTTCTTTGTTCCATACATGATTATTTCTTGTATGTGTTCTACAATTTATTTCTTTATGACCAAAATGATTACAACAAAAACAATATCCAAAAAATGAATTTTGGTGCCATTTCATGTGAGGCCATCTTGGTGGGAAAGATCTTTTGATCATGTCCTTGTTTTCCTTAGGAGAAATGCCAACTTTCTATGGAACATAATTTTCTTTCTTCTTGTTTTCTTCATCACTGATGGAAATTTTGAGTACATCAACATAGCTTTTAGAGTTTTCTTCATTTACTTTTTTTGATGGCCTTGTAGTTTCTGGATCCTCTTTGGTCGTCATCTGTCTCTTATCATAACCAAGACTAGTCTTAATAAATGGTGACATTTGACAATTGATGCTATGACCTAAGGTTTTAGCACTCTTTTGAAACTTCAAGTTTCTATTCAATTCAGTAGTTGACTTTTCCAAATCCTTTCTTAAGGAAACAAGTTCAACTTCTAGCTTCTCACAATTTTCTTCCTTTTCATTCAAGTGAATTATCACCAATTATTCTATCCTTCTTGCCTCTTCTAATTGAAATTTTAGGATTATGGTAATATTTTCTTATTCTTCAAGGATTTTTGACATTTTGGATTTTGATTCACGATCCTCTTCTTCATATTTCTGTAGTTGCTCCCTTTGTTTCAATTTTTTTTCCTCCTCTTATTTATTTCTCTTAAGGCACACATGAGTTCTTATTCAAGATCCACTTCTCCATCTGTTTCATCTTTTTCTCTTCTTCTGAATTCATTATTTATTTGTATTCATCAATCTCTGTTTCGATTTCCATAAAGAGAGTTTCTTCTCTAACACTATCAATATTGCTTTCACTACTCTCTTCAGATGAGTCACTAACTCCTTTTGAGTATAAGATCTTCTTCTGATTATGATAGTTCTTCTTTTCATGCTTGTTTTTCTTGTGGTTATTTTTGTGTTGATGATGTTTTCTCTTTACATTATAGTTTTCTTCATTATCACTACTTTCATTTTTCACAAATGGACACTTAAAAACAAAATGTCCTAGTTTTCCACAATTAAAGCATTTTAAGGACAAATTTCCTTTGTATTTTGCAAATCCCTTTTTGAGTTTTCTCACACAATTCGCTTCCTTTGCGTTTGATTCAGAGTTGGAACGATCGCTTGATTTGTTTTCTTTGTTATTCATCTTCTTTGATACTTTGAAGATTGCTTCTTTCTTTAATGGTTTTTCCTTTTTAGTCCTCATTTCATATGCAAGGAGGATCCCATGCAATTCATCCATTGTTAGTTTAGCAAGATCCTTTATTTCCTCAATGGAATAAAATTTCGTATCAAATCTTAAGGGGAGTGACCTCATCACCTTTTGCACAATCATTGGTTTTGCAACTATTTCACCAAGTCCTCTAATGGTGTTGACAATTTCATCCCCACAAAGGAGATAGGATGTAACATTTTCTTCTTCTTTCATCTTCAGAATCTCTAACTATATTCTATGAATTTGGAGCTTATCCTTCTTGACCTTGTCATTTCCTTTATGTATGTTTTGAAGTTTGTCCCAAATTTCTTTCATTGATTTACAATGCATTACTTTGAAAAACTATGATTTTGACAAGCCGCACAAGATGGAATTCATGGATTTTGCATCATTTCAAGTAGCTTTTTTCCCTCCCATATTTATTGGTGGAGTTGTTGGGGCTGTATAACCAGTCACAACTGATTTCCAAATATCAAAACCAAGGGCCATTAGATATGTTTGCATCCTTATACTCTTTAAGATATACTTTTTTTCGTCAAACAATGGATACGTGTTTGTAGAGAAACCTTCCGGACTAACCATGTGTGCTCCCGAGATCTACCTTCTAGTGGTTATACTATTTCCAA
>JZKD02S1872698.1:23333-34993 GCA_000966675.3 Picea glauca
ATGACTCATCAAGATGTACCAACATCATCAACTATACACCTCATGTATGTGCCAACTCATCAACTACTTATCTCAACCATGTACCCAACATGTACCTCAACCAAAATCCCTCATTGATTTCATCATCCAAATATGATTTGTAACTCTGTAATATACCTGGTGTATATGATCACATACCTTCAAACCTTCCTTAACTTTAAGAACAAGAAACTAGCATTTTCATCAAACTTTATTTTAGTCTCACATGACTAGTTTTGGATTAGTCAACAACCCTAACTTGAAATAATTATAACTATGTACCTGTAATGAATAAAGATATGAAAATAGTACACAATGTTGTTCAGTGTGTTTTATGCAATTCCTCTAGGTTTCACTACTTGAAACCTCTCATAAAAGGAGTTATATAAAAAATGGTTGACCTTGTTGAATTTTGGCTTATTCTAGAGAGTGAACTTGTAGAGCGTGCCCCACAGAGAATATTTGTTGTATGGATATCAAAATTTTACATAGAATACTAAAGACTGTACTCTAACCAACACATTTGGTATTATTGAATTTGGATTTGTTATGAATAAATTATGACTTTTTTCTTTTGATTGACAAGGGTACCCTACCATGTGTCACCTCCATATGTTTCCACATCAGTGCCAACTATACTTTTCCACATCATCTGTACGATCGTACGACCTTTACAGTCATCTACCACGTGGCACTGTACGGACTGTACAATCATCAAATTTTTGCCTGTTTCACAAATTGAACAGATCAGGATATTTGGAGCATATGACGTCTGTTTGAGCCCATTCAAGTTTTGTTGTGTTTGTATCGACGAGGCCTACACACACATGCATTTTGAAGCCATTACAAGAACTTTGATTTTTAGGCCTTTCTGAGCCCGATCAAGCTTTGGGATCCAAGCCTGGATCAACACCCGAGATCGAAAGCCATGTAGAAAACAAAGCATTGAGAATCAAGTCACAAGGTAACATATTGACACAAGGAACCAAGGAGAGATCCCACAATGAGTCTATTCTTTATTGCATGACGGGTTGAGCATGATAGGAAACAATGATGTATATAAACACATGAAATGTGTTTTGTGCATTGCATATGGGATAAAATCCTATGCACAAGAAAGAGTTCTCATCCAAGTGATAAGCACTGAATTCATGAGAGATAAGGCATTGAGAATGTCCATGCCAAGTAAGCAGAGCGTCGAGGGCGTCAATATGTGAATTACTGGTGTTCTTGAGGAAAATAACTAGGAAACATCAGTGAATAGTAGTGACATGGGTCCTGCTTGTGGAATGGTAGAGATATGGGAAAAGAATTAGCTAGCCAAGAATGCGTCCAAGGACCAAATTATGATATATCTCGATCAACTTTATGACCGGTTTCCAAACCCTAATGGAAAAACAATTGTGAATTAGATAACCTGTCAAGCATGTCTTCTGTGTCATTTATAATAGGAGATATAAGTTGCAATATCACTTCTGAGAAATATATTCTTAAAATTGGCGAGGGTATTGCAACATCTCCGGATGTATATTATTATTTTTATCAAATCTTTAGAAGCAAAGCCAAGAACATTGCTCTTAAGTACTCATACAAAGACGATAAAGGATGGAAAACTTTTAGATCCATTACAAATCTTCCATCAATTGTTGAAAACAATATAAATTTTATCAGTAATTATATAATTTCAATATCATTTTTTGGAACAAAGCATTTGATTTCAAATAAATTTGGTTTGAACATGGAAATTCTAAGTGGAAGTGTTCCAGTACTTAGCTTTCATATGCTGACTTCTCTGCGTTTTCATGCTTCTACCATAACTGCAATTTCAATTATTGGGAGAATGATAACTTAGAGTCCAATTTTTATAATCAAGGGTGTTGATGTTTTCCAGTTTCTAGATATTTTCATCAAATGATAGAACTTGTGGCAGCCCTATTTCAAGAAGACTTAAATTGTATTTGTTTTGATTCTTGCAAAAGGAGCAACCACAATTACAAATGCAGTTCGAGTGCTAGCATGCGCTAATATACAAAAGAAAGAAATATTACCACCCTTTTTCTTCAACTTGATCTCTTGGTAGAACTTGTGAGTAACTTACTTAAGATGTGTCAAAGTTCACTCTGAAGAAAGTGGTTCAATATCATTAGGTATTTCTTAAGAGGTTTCTTCTCGCAATAGGGTGGAGTGTTTTGGTTAGTACCAAAAGATTTTCTACTGGTGATTCTATGATTTAATTTGAAACGAGAAAGGTCAAGTCTGGATGGAACATGGATTGAACAACTTCTGAATTTTGATGATCCATATTTTCTCAAAGAATTGCACGAGAAATTCAAATTCACTCCCCTCTAGTTCTGGAGTGAGCACATCTACAATTCCATACAAGGGACCATTGGAATAGTTGAGATTTGTTGGTATTAATAGAGCACATTATGTCTTATATGGTCCAGAACATCAAGTCATTCAACATTTTTTTGAGTTATAATTTTGGAGCTTAGGTGCAAACGATTGTTAAGTTATGGATTTTAACTAGCAGCTATTGGATTTCATGGATGAGCTTAATCTCTCTTAGAGTCCTTCTAAGATATTTACATCATCCTCAGGTTGCAAGTTTATTATGTAAATCCAAAGAAAGGCTTTACTACAATTGTCATATTGTGAAGAATAGGTTGGAGATAGATCATCCTTATCTAAATCAAAATCCAGTATATTAAGGAAGAATTTTATATTCGAAGATGATTTAACATCAATATGACAACTTGCATCATAGGTGGCAGAGCATTCAGATGAAAGTCAAAGGAATTTGTTATTCTTGTAAAAATTGTATTCCCGGGTGGTCAAATGATTCACGAGGCTTATTCAACATGTGATATTCATCCTCAACACTTGTGAACATCAACTCTTTTTTGGGAATCAAAGGAGAGATCCAGCCAAGGCTTGGTCAATGCAATTTCTACAAAACATGGACCTACAATAGCTCTCCTAATTTTCGGTTACACATCATCTTTAGTTATGTTTTCTTTTGGAAAAGAGGATCTTCGATCCTTTTCTTTTGTAACTAATTTCTATGATTGTAATTCAAGCCCTATCTATCATATAAGGAATGAAAAACATTGTAGAGAGGGACTTTTTTCCTGAGATCAGAAGGGAGACTTTCTTATTAAAATCTTTTGTTACATAAATAATGAAGATTCCGAGATCTTGTTTACTAAATCATGTTCTTTCATGTGATTTGTTTCATATGTTTCCATAGATATTTCATCTTCAATATTGATTAATTTAGGTTTTAACTGCTTCAATTCAGTATTAACTCTGTTGCAACAACTTTAAAGCATCCATTAAAGTACAATATTTCCTTTGTTTTGCTGTAAGCAAAACAAGACCTATACTTTAGTTATGTGTTTTGGTATTATGAAATTAAAACAAAATCTAAACGAATCATGTGTCTTTCTTCTATTGAAAAGGGAGTCATAGTTATCAGAATTGGATACCTAACTTCTTTCCTCAATTTTTGTTCATCTTGTTCTTTCATCCACTCTTTAATATTTTAAAGGAATCTAGTAGATGAGATCGTGCCTCCTTTTTTCTGATTCTTAATTATTGAAATACTGATTGAGATTTGGGTCAAAAATCCTTATAAATCAAATCATTATTTACTTGAAAATGTGCTAAGAATTTCTCTTTTGCAACCAAGAGAAATCCCTAATAAAAACATTATTTTGCGTCATTGTTGGGGACGGAGGAACGAAGTTATTTTTGCCTAAGTGTAAAACATATCTCATATCTATTTCTTGATGGTGACAAGAAATATGCATCAAACATTGGTTGCATATCTTTCACCTGGCGACTTCTTGGTGTACTCAAATACCACCAAGGGGTATCATCTTTATGATGAGATGAGGCTTAATCATCTGGAAAAATTCACTCCTGTAAAGACATATCATGAATTTGATGATGAGATTTCACATATTGAAGGGGGAATACCTATCTTGGGTCAATCTTTGGAATCTTCTTTTGAAACACCATATTCCCCTCATGAAGAAGTTCCTGCTACTTCATCAGAACCGAAATTCCATTTGGGTGATGTAATCAAGAGGATTGAAAAGTTGAGTCTCGATGAGAACTCAATGCCATATCAATCAACCAAGAAACCTGAACCATCTTAGAAAGGTACACAAAAATGGCTCACTAAAAAACTTGAAAGTGTTGATCCTTATGAGGTTAGAAATAAAGGAACCAAAATGTCCTCAAGACAATATGGAGGTAATGTAGATAATTCAAACTCAGGTGATGTATATGACATGGAGGTTTCATATGATTGTGATTTGAATTTATATAATAAACATGAATCAACTTCCTTTGAAGAAGCTACTTCTCATGATAAATAGAAAGAATCCATGAAGAAGGAATATGATGCTCTCATCAAGAATGGGACATGGAAGTTGGTGGACCCTCCATTTAAAACCAAACCAATTGGCTTCAAGTGGATATTCAAGAATAAGTACATATCAAATGAATCACTTGACAAGGACAAAGAAAGGCTCGTGGAAAACATATTTTCATAGAAAGAAGGTGTTGATTATTAGGAGAATTTCCCTCCCACAACAAAATGGGCTAACATCCAAACTCTATTTTCCATGGCAACACAAAATGGATGAAGAATTCATCAAATGGATGTGAAGATGTTTTCTTGAATGGATACTTGAAAGAGAATATGTTCATGTCTCAACCAAAAGACTTTATTGTAAAGGGACAAGAAGATAAGGCATGCAAGCTCATCAAATCCTTATATGGCTTGAAACAAACACTACGAGCATGGTATGAAAAGTTAAATGCGCATTTTCTGAAATTAAATTTCAAGCATTTCAATCTTGACGATGCAACTTTATTTGTTAAGAAAGTTGGAAAAACTGTTGTATATATTGTAGTATATGTAGACGATCTATCGATAACATGGAATCATGAGAACTGCATTGAATCCATAGAGAAATAGTTGAATAAATACTTTGAGATGACATATTTGGGAAATATTCACTACTATTTGAGCATTGATGTAAATCAAAATTAAAGGTACATATTCATCTTCTAGAAGAAGGACATTGGAGAACTGCTGGACAAGTTTGACACGGTTGAGTGCAATCATGTTTCTACTTCAATGCAATAGAATTTGAAACTCACATCAAAAGAAGGGAATGAATTTGAGGATGCAACCAAGTATAGACAACTTGTGGGAAGTCTTATCTATCTTACTACCACTAGAACAAAGATTTCATTTGTTGTTCAGACTCTTTCCAGGTTCATGGAAAAACCTTGTGAAAGACATTGGTCTGCTGCAAAAAGTGTTATGAAATAGTTGAAAGGAACTCAAGATTTTGGACTCGGATACTCTAAGGTGGATGATTTCAACTTGATCGGATATTTTGATTCATACTTTGATGGAGATAAGGAAAACAATGTATCAACTCTAGGCTATCTCGTGAGTCTTGGATCAGTGATTGTATCCTAGAGATCATCCAAGCAATCAGTCCCAACAGATTCCACAATAGAGACAAAATATGTGGCAGTTGCAGAAGAGACGAAGGAGATTGTGTGGCTCAGGAAATTACTTGAAGATTTGTAGGAGAAACAAGTAAATTCTACTCCTCTTCTAGTTAATGATACTTCTGCAATCAAGTTGGCCAAGAATCCAAGATTCCATGATCGAACCAAGCACACCAACATTAAGTGTCACCTGATTTGATATCATGTAGAGGCCAAGACTATTCACTTGAGACATTGTTCCACAAGTGAGCAAATTGCGGACATCTTCACCAAAGTGCTTGGAAAAGAAAATTTTGAGAAGTTCAAAATGATGTTTGGACTCACACTCACCCCTTCGGATTGGGGGGGGGGGGGGGATGTTGAACACATAATCATTGTGATTACATTACTTGTAACAATAAATTGTAAATATGAAGAGTCATAGGTGATAGGAAGCATCTTCAGTTATAGAATCTACCAATAGTCACATTTTCTTGTATTTATTGAGCTATACGATAATGCAATAGAAATCGAGTGTGGAGTTATATTTTCTGCCAATCCCTAGTCTAACAAGCAAGGAAGGAGCATTGAACAACAATTAAAAGAGTTTTTCAAGTATTTGCGTGTCACTACTAGTTATGGATTGTGCTACCAAGGAAGACCAATATTGGACATAGTGTTGGACATACATGGCTAGCCTGAAGATCTAGATCGTAGAAGATCTACAAGTGGGTATTTGTTTAACCTGTTTGGAGGAGCAATCAATTGGATGAGAAAAAAACATTCTATAGTGACACTCTCATCTAGAGAAGTTGAATACATGGCAACCACTAATGGAACCAAGAAAGCAACATGGTTACAAAGATTTTTTTCAGGTATTAGGTTGGTACAACATGTTTTAAATATAGATTGTGACAGTCAAAGTGAAATCTTCCGAACAATTCAGCCTATCATTCAAAGACAAAGCATATTGATGTTCAATATCACTTTGTGAGAGACATGGTTGAATACAAGAAGGTGTTGCTGATGAAGGTGGAGCTGATGATCATATATATATATATATATATATATATATATATATATTGTAAACAATGAAGAGGATGATTAATTTAAATCTCACATTTTATGGATGATTTTAAGGGTCATTTTCAAAAAAAAAAAAAATCAAATATTCATTCATCTATGACCCATATCCATGAGTATTAGTTGCACCAATAATTCTCATGATTTGAATAGTCCACTTTTACATAGGGTGATAAACCAATAATGCTTCTTGTAAAGCCAACCAAAACCAAACAACATATAAGTGATATGAACAATTTCACACTTATGAGGCCTTTGAGAACTTTGGTGCGTCCGCTTTTATAATTTCACAAAGATGTGGCCTTCGATGAGTCGGCTTTTATACTCGATGTTGCATGTCACTATCTATCTATTTTAGCAGCACCCTCCATCAGCCTGCCATTAGAGCGTCGGGGAAAGAATCCGCCGGGAATGCCTCTGGCTGCAGGAGTCTGGGGACTTCTATCGTGAAAGCGAAACCCATGGATTCTTGCCTGTCGTTCAAGCAGTTGGTGGGAACGGCAGATAAAGGCCGTGAATGCCTTCAACTGTGGTAACCTCGAGCAATTTATGTAATGTTCTTGTAACTTGTTTTAGGTTTGGAATCTTCTGTGACATCAAGGAGCACTTTCAGCAAAGTTGATGTAGCTTTTCTTGGATGTGGAATCTTGTGAAACATGAAGGTTTTATCTAAATTTATGGCAAATTTGTAGGTTTGCCTCTCACCGCCTCTCTGCATACACCATTAATCAAGCATGAAGGTGCCCAACATTTTCTGCATAGTGGAATGTCTACACGATCATGCAGGAAGTCGAATAAAATTACAACTATTTGCACTTTTCCACCCTCAAAATCGGTGATCGATTGCTTGTTGTACACCAGATTTTGATTCTGGATTCGCTAATCCAAAGTTAAAATGGACCGAAATGATTTCTACTTCGTCATCCTCGCTACAATGCAACTCGACATCTTTTATGACCAGTGGAAGGAAACTCCGACCCACCGTTGGAAGTGAACTCTGACTCAGATCATGCATACAATTCAAATGTCATATAAGTATTACTATGCAGATAAGAGGCATCTCAATCTTGCATAAGTTGCAATCTTTTGAGCACCAGATTTTGATCCTCCATTGGCTAATTCAAAGTTAACCGAAATTATTTCTAGTGGCAGTAGAAAAGTGAAATCTACACGTATCTTTTAAGCACCAGATTTTGATTCTCGACTCGATAATTCAAAGTTAAGATGGACCCAAATGATTTCTACTTCGTGATCCTCACTACAATGCAACTCTACATGTTTTATAACCAGTGGAAGTAAACTTGAGATGGGAGTGAATTGTCTGCATGACGTGAGTCAGACTTCACTTCCATTGGTGGCTCAGAGTTCACATGGACTGGTGGCTCGGCTTTTATCGTTCATATTTTGCATATCACTATCCAGAGACTCCGCGCGCATGGCCGACAAGATCTCGAGTTAGTGGGATAGACCGATAATGGCAGGGAATGCCCCCCACTGCCTCGTGTGCGTTCAGCAATCAACGAAGAATTTGTAAAACATTTACCGCATAATGGAGTGTCTGCACGACCATAGAAGAAGTTGGATAAAAATTCAACGATTTGTATCTTTTAAGTGTTTCTAAATGGATAAAAATGCATAATGGATCGCCTGAGTTTTCAACTTTAATCCAACGATCGATCTGTCGCGCACCGGAAACTTCTCCTGTTTACAGATTTCAAATGTCTTGCGGTTTACGAAATTCCCTCACTGTGGTCTGTTTGGTCAGTTATGCTGTGAGATTTAATAAATTCAGATGAATTTAGATGGATTTGCTTTTGGTTATCACACAGTGAGAACATCTCACTGTACTGAAGTATAAAACGCTTCTCAATATCCATCAATCATATCAGACTAAGACATTTATATTAGCTCAGTCGTTTTAATTGATAGCAAGGTGCTTATTTTGCAGCTTCGTGTTCAAAGGACGTGCTGATGATGCCGAAAATGATCGACTTTTTGAATCAATGTTATCCAATTTTATATACATCTTGTTAGTAGTACTTGTGGATCACTTTGTTTTTTCTTTCTTTAGTAGATCACTTTGTCTTTCTTTTCTCCTTTTTTATATACTTATATTTAAGTATAAGTAGAGAGGAGTATACCTATTGAAAATTTCTAGATTAATTATTCTTTTATTTAAAAATATGCAATGTGCATGTGAGATTTAATTATAGAAGAATATTCTTTGTCTTGTACACAAATTAAAGGCGAGTATTAACACAATGAATCATGAATCATTAAGATGCATGATTAAGATGCATGATTAACAGATTATCCCATGTCATTCTGCATGAGTGAATCATTAGAATGCCTAATTAACACAGATTATTCATTAACTTGATTTACTTGCTTGCCACTTGTATAAACTATGACATGAGACAAAATGTGACAAGATGCCATCGCCTCTCCACCGGTTAACATATACTTATATTTAGTAGTTGTTATTGTGTTAAGTTAATAGGGTTGTATAAGAAAGGGGAGATTAGACACTATTCTATAAACTCAATGTAACTATGGAGATTCACTTTCATACTAGTAGGCTTTCTCGACTACCAAAATGATGTTTCAAAGAGCTAAAGACTCTGTTTTATAAAATTGACAAAAGTTATCCTCTCTCTTTTGAAAGAATTGAAGATTAGTTGACACCCTATGATGTGTTCAATTCATTGTTCTATGCCAATTTGACCTCTAGAAAAGATGATGGTAAGGATTATTCATTTGATTCTTTCTATGGTTTATTAGTTAGTGCACTAGAAAAATTACTTAGTGAAGGGATACTTGAGGTCAAACAACTAGACCATTTGTTGAAGGGAAAAATTCAATAGAATTATAGAGAAAGAGGTAGGCATTTCACTCAAGAGAAATAATTTTATTACATCAACCTGTTTATGGGAGAATGGAACATATGGAGAAGGCTTATTAGAAAAAGACCAAGGACCTAGAGGAGAAAGTGAAGAATCTTAAAGTATACATGTCGATTGAAAAATTGACTAACCTACAAGATCAAAATTTAGAAGATAAGGTATATAAAAATACATTTTATATGTTAGTTCTTCTTAGGCCTTGCATGCTCATACTTCTTAAAGTGAATGGATAGCCAATTATGGATGCACTGATAATGTTGGATTACTGAGAGGGGGGGTGAATCAATAATAAAGCAATCTAATCCAATTGATGCAAGTGTTATATCAATGTAACATTATCATCCAATAGTTGTAGAGTAAATAAAAAATGAAAAAATGAGCAATCATACACATACACAGTACACCAGTGTTTTTACGTGGAAACCCAAAGCGAGAGAAAACCACATAATGTTTTTTCGTATGTGTATTTAAGAATTATATTTATTGGAAGCACCAACTTTCTTTGTTTTCTAGCGGCAACTGGAAGGAGGCTCCAACCCCCTAGTTTCTCAGGCTACAACCTCAAGGAAGCTCCAACTCCCCAATTCTCTGGCTACAACAAGAAGGAGGCTACAACCCCCTATGTTCTCTGGCTACAACTGGAAGGTGGATACAACCACCTATCCTTTCCCCATCCAACCACCTTGATGTAGAAGTAGAATGATGGAACCACTGTCACACTATCACTGTGAGATATACCAATGTAATAACCTGTACCATTGAACCGTAACCAACCAACCCGTAACAACCTATAATCAACTTGTACCATAAACACGTGCATCAACCATGCACCAACCTATACCTCAACTTGTACCATTAATGAATGCATCAACCATGCACCAAATATGTACCAATCATGCATCAAATACACATAAACTATGACTCATCAAGATGTACCAACATCATCAACTATACACCTCATGTATGTGCCAACTCATCAACTACTTGTCTCAACCATGTACCCAACATGTACCTCAACCAAAAGCCCTCATCAATTTCATCATCCAAATCTAATTTGTAGCTCTGTAATAGACCTTATGTATATGATCACATACCTGTTAACCTTCCTTAACTTTAACAACGAGAGACTAGCATTTTCATCAAACTTTACTTTAGTCTCACATGCCTAATTTTGGATTAGTCAACAACCCTAAATTGCAATAATCATAACTATGTACCTGTAATGAATAAAGATATGAAAATAGTACACAATATTATTCAATGTATTTTATGGAATTCCTCTAGGTTTCACTACCTCGATCCTCTCAGAAAATGAGTTATAGCAAAAATGACATACCTTATTAAATTCTAGCTTATTCTAGAGAGAGAACTTTTAGAGCATGCCCCGCACGGAATATTTGTTGTATGGATCTAAAAACTGTACACAAAATATTATAGACTGTAGTCTAACCAATACATTTGGTCTTACTGAATTTGGATCTGTTATGAATAAGTTGTGGCATTGTTACCTGAAACACCTATTTTAGATTAGTTTCACGACTAGCAATAAACCCTATTTTCCATGGAGTGTAACTCCAAAAATACAATGACCCATAAGCTGAAATTTGTATCACAGCTACTTGTATATGTTTCCTCAATGGAATCCCAATTTCATGGTCTGAATCATTCTAGAAAAAACTTTATTGCGAAAATGGGGAGATGACCTATAAATAACATACATTAGAAAACATCATCAAAAAAAATTATCCTCCCTTGAATTTCAACCTTTTTTACTTCACCTTCCCTTTGAAATTCAACTTAGATATCATTTGGTTACCTCATTCACTTGTAGATATTCAACATGCTCAAGTGTGATTAAACAGGAGAGACCCTTGTCTCTTCTTTATACTTTCATGTAGCTTCCTCAAGGGGTTACCTTCTAACCATGTTAACCCACTTTCCTTATTTTAGTGCTAACCCACTTCTAACCACTCGTCCACTTAGTAATTTCTTCATTAATTTTATTATTTAAATAAGTTCTTTTATATCCACTTTGACTTATAGTACACTCATCACTTCAATTTATTATTTAAATTACCTTCTAACCATCTTAACCCACTTTCCTTATTTTAGGGCTAACCCACTTCTAACCACTTGTCC
>JZKD02S1872698.1:35003-81402 GCA_000966675.3 Picea glauca
AAGATCCTAAGCATGTTCTTGCAACTGAAATTGTTGATGATATTACCAAGTTGTACAAATTTGACAACTTTAGGTCATCAACTTTTTCATCAGTTTTTGTTTCTCATAGAGATGACTTGAGAAAACTTTGGCATGAGCAGTTTGGTCATCTAAGCTATAACTCATTGCAACAACTATGTAATCAACATATGGTGACTGGTCTTCCTCTTGTTTCATGCAGAGATGGTATTTGTGCCAGTTGTGTTCTCGACAAACATCATCGGGACAGTTTTGACAAATGTGCCTCTTGGCATGCCTAAGGTCCTTTGCATCTTGTTCACAGTGATTTGTGTGGTCCAATTTCTTCTCCTTCTTTTTCTGGGTGCAAGTATTTATTAACTTTCATTGATGACTTTTCCAGACATACTTGGGTTTATTTCTTAAAACTCAAGAGTGAAGTTTTTGACAAGTTTTTGGCCTACAAGGCCTTTGTAGAAAAGAAATTTGGACATCAAATTCAAAGGTTAAGAAAAAATAATGGAGGCAAATATGTGAACAATAATTTTACAATCTATTGCACTACACAGGGAATCCAAATGAAACACACTATTCCATATACACCCCAACAAAATGGTGTTGATGAGAGAAAGAACCACACATTAAAAGAAATGGCTAATTGTATGATTCAATCTAAGGGATTAAGTCTAAAGTATTGGGCGGAAGCCATCAAATGTGAAAATTACATAGTAAATCACACTCCCACAAAGGCTCTTAAAACTATAACACCGGAAGAAGCTTGAACTAAAATTAAATCATATGTAAGTCACTTCCGTGTATTTGGCAGTATAGCATGGGCTCACATTCTTGATGAGAAAAGGTAAGCATTGTAGCCTAAAAGTGAGAAGTGTATATTTGTTGGTTATTTTGAAGATGTCAAAGGTTACTGACTTCTTCAATCGCAATGTAATGAAATTATTATTAGAAGAGATGTTAAATTTGATGAAAATCTCTTGGCCTGCAAGCCTAATTTGATGATTGTGCCCTCTTTGGCCTGCAAGCCATCTTCGACATTTTTTCCTTATTATGATCTAGTTTCTTCTTCAGATGATGATAGTGAGGATGAAAACCCACCTCCGCCTACTCACCCTCCTCCATATGAGCCCTTTGAACTTGACCCAACACCATCTCCACTGCTTCCTATATGGGTCCCTTCAACACGAGAAGTAGTTGGTGATCTTGTCGGTGATCCTTCAGATTAGCGTCAGACACATTCACAGTTCCAGCAAGCCTCTTCTCTTTTGGCTCAAGTTTCATAAACTCATGATCCAAAGACATTTGCACAAGGTTCAGGTCATCTAGAATGGGATACAACAATGAATGAAGAGTATCATTTTTTAATGGAAAACGATACTTGAGATCTTGTACCTCTTCCAAAAGGAAGAAAACTTTTTAGATGAAAATGGGTCTACAGAAATAAGTATGCATCAGATGGAAGTGTTGAAAGACACAAGGCTCAGTTAGTTGCCAAAGGATTTTCCCAAGTTGAAGGAATTGACTATAATGAAGCCTTTTCCCCTATAGAAAAAATGAATTCCATCCACTTTGTTCTTTCCCTTGTTGCCTCACATAAATGGGAGGTCCATCAGATGGATGTTAAATCTGCCTTCTTGCACGGAGATTTGCAAGAAGAAATCTACATGGAACAACCTCCTGGCTATGTCCAAAAATGACTCTAGCCTTGTTTTTCGCCTCAAGAAATCTATTTATGGTCTCAAGAAAGCTCCCTGAGCTTGGTATGCCAAAATGGATAGCTTTCTTATTACCATTGTATTCTCTAGATTCCATTCTGATCCTAATGTCTATACCAAAAAAGTAGGAAGCCATCTCATAATCTGTGTCCTTTATGTTGATGACCTTATCCTTACTGGTAGTGACTCAAAATTTTAAAACATGTGAAAACCAACCTTAAGAAGAAATTTGAAATGACAGACTTAGGATTTTTGCACTATTTCCTTGGCCTCCAAGTTTTGCAAACCAATGAAGGAATTTTTCTTTCCCAATCTAAGTATGCTTGTGACCTTCTTTGTCTCTTTCACATGGATGATTGTAAACCAACCCCTTCTCCCTTCCAATCCGGAGTCAATATTTTTGCCACCTGTACTTCTCTTGAAGTTGATGCCACCCTGTACCGTCAGTTAGTTGGTGTCCTCTTATACTTGACTCATACCTGTCTTGATCTTTCCTTTGTTGTTGGTCTTGTTGCCCGATATATGAAAACATCCCATGAAATCCATTGGAAAGAAACTAAAATGATACATCGCTATGTTCGGGGTATAGTTCAGTTCAAGATACATTATAGTTCATGGGGGAATCCTTTATTGGTTGGTTTCACTGATTCAGATTGGGCCAGTGACCCTGATGATAGGAAGTCTACTACAGGTTATGTTTTCAGCCTTGGTTCAGGACCCATCACTTGGGCCTGTAAGAAACAACAGGCTATTTCACTTTCTTTAGTAGAAGCAGAGTACCGAGCAATGGTAAATGCAAGTTAGGAAGCCTTATGGATTCAACAGATCCTTTCAGAGTTTGGATTCCAGCACCATCATCTAAACAACCTTTGGTGTGACAATTAGAGTGCCATCAAGCTCGCCAAAGACACAGTTCAACATCAACGTAGAAAACACATCGAGATACACATGCACTTCATCAGATAGATCATTCATGATCAAGTTATTGAAGTGCTCTTTTTCCCTATAGAAGATAAAGTTGCAAACATTTTCATAAAGTCTATTACATAAGCAAAGTTTTCCAAACATCGATCTATGTTAGGAGTTCAGGAAGTTGTCATTAAGAGGGGATAGGATCTAATGCTTCCTTCCTTCTCCTATTGTGTCACTATTGTAAATCCTTCAATCCTATCCCAAGTTGTTCTTAAGGGGGGATGTTAGGATATTTAGACACTTAGGAGTCAGTAAGATCTACTTGGTCTATTGTGTCGTTAGGTAAAAGTGTGTTTTCTAGTGTGTTTCTTTAGTATGCATTAGTATGCATTTGTAGTTAGGAAATCCGATGATCACGATATGTTCCCGACATAGAGTGATTCGACGGTTCATACTCTCCTCGATCTTAAAAACCATTGATCCGTGGCTTAGCACCCGTTCGGTCCATGATCTCTATTTAAAGAGCATGGAGGGTCATTTGCCGATGATCGATTGTGAGAAACTTTCTTGTAAAATATATTTGTAATATTTTTCTTTGCATTAACAAACTGCTTCAAGTGGCCACATTGGCTGGGGTCATGGATTTTTCCCTATAGGGTTTTTACCACGTGAAAACATTAGTGTGTTGATGTTTGATCTAGTTATGTGAGTGGTTACTGAAGGTTTTCATCCTCTGTTGGAATACCTGTGTTGTCGAACAGTTTGTAGGTTGCGGGGACGGGTTGGTAGGTTGGAGAGTGAGGTGAGTAAGGGAGTCTACGATACAAAAGTAGACAAAGTGTTGAAGAATGGTCAGTCGGACTCGTGTGCAATAAGAATGAAATACTTTGGAGCTCAACACCTATGACAAGGTTGATGGTCAAGATGTAGATCACGAAACTTGGGGTGCAAAGTGAAGGTCAAGGAAAATGGAGGATGATAACTCGAACCCGCGAACACTAAAATATGACTAAGTATGAAAAGAGAGATGTTGAGTGAAAATTATAAGTATGGTAGAATTGTGATATAGGAGAGGAGAGAAGAACATGATATTTAGAAATATTCTTCAAAATCGGACCTCTGGACAAGATCTTTAGTAACTTAGGCATATAGAAATAAATTTCTGATCTGAAAAATGTGTGGTAAACCTGAGGCTGAGTGCTGCAGAATGAACTTATAGAAGTTCAAAAAATGTCTTCTTTTGATATCAAGGATTTTATGAATCCAAGCGCATGAAAATATAGATGACCAAATTTTGGTCAACATAGAGAAACCTTCCTAACCGACCATGTGTGCTCCTGAGATCTACCTTCCAGTGGTTAGACTGTTTCCAAAGGAATTTTCTCTTATACCAACTTTTGAACACACACTTATACTAAGAGGGGGGTGGTGAATCAATATAAGTCTATATTTTTTGTCTTAACAATCATAAACCATAATGTAATACCCCCAGGTTGATCCCTAGTGTAAATATACATTTGTTATATAGGTTGGTGAGCCAGGATATTATAGTCCAAAGTGCCTATGTGATTATTACGCTGGAGATCCTAGAATTTAAAAGGATAGTGAGCCTATTATTGTAATATGTAATCATTCACATTATTAATAAAATCCATCACTGCTACAAACCAACTAGACATAAGAGTATGGGGGGATAAACGCCACTAGAAAGGGAAAGGGGAACTAAGATTCTAGAAAAGGGGCTAAGCTAAGGTGGCCTAAGCCCAAAGGAATATTATATTAATATTTCTAAAAGACTAAAATCCAAAGTCATGTATAAAAAATATATGGGTAAAATCATGAATCTGGGTATCTATTAGAAGCTTTCCAAATATGAATGGGAAATACTTTTTTAGAAGCTTTCTAACTTCCGGTAAACAAAAGTATTTTTTTTTATTTATAATTTCACTTTACAATAAAAAAAACTTGTCATGAATTTTGTTAGCTTTCTATTGATTTTTTTTTTAAATTGTTTTATTCAAATTTGATATGTCAATTTAGTGATTGTTTGACAGTATGTTCCTTAAAAATGAAGGGAATGATAATGAGTTATTCTTTTTGATGTGAATATAATCATTATTAAACTTGTTTTTAGGCCCATGTGTTGTTGAAGAAGCAGGTTGTCATGCACATGACTTATTGAAGAAGTGGGTTATCATGCCCATGAGAGTTCTCTCTAGGTGAGAGAAATGTTGGGGAATTGTATTCCAAAGGTGACAAGCTATAGCTACAGGGCTTTGAGACTTCCTAGTTTGCCTATTGTTGAATCCTCGTAAGGGAAGTGGGGAAACCGAAGGACTCTTGAGCATAAAAGGGGGACAATTTCTGGGGTGGGATAAGCATGTGGGGAATGAGGGACTGGAGGTTGTCTTCCATAGTTGGCACCATAGTTTGAGAATTTGGTTGTTGATTAAGGTATTTTTCCCCTTTGATCTTGGGTCAGGATCACAATAGAGAAAGACTAAGTGAAAGAGACAACAATCTCCCCTCCATGAAAAGCACACACAAACTAAAGAAAATAACTATGTAAACTAGGAGGAAGTAGGGATAGAGAGGAGAAAACAAAGTGCACCTTGTTGTCCCTTCTGATGTCGATCCCCACTCCAATTCATCGAAGATCAATTGATATTCTGCGAGAAACGACCTGCAAGATAGTTTCAAAACAGGGGCTGTAATGAAAGTAGTTATACAATCAAAGGCATGTGCATGTTATATGTCATATTCAAAGTAAGCACAAAGAGAAACTTACATTAAAGACAATATATGAGGGAAAACAATCTCTTTATTATCAACAAGTGGAAAAGGTAAGTTACAACCTTGTCTAGCCTTAAGCACCATCTTGAAGCCAACTTTCTAGGTTTCTTCAGGAATCCGCAAGCATCAACTCAACCGATGTAATCTTCCTTCAATGATTGAGATAGGGATAAGGAGACACCCTATAGTCACATAAAATGAGAAATAGGCTTTAGAAAAGGAGTTTCCAGACTAAAGGGGGTGTTTCTCATAGAATTGTAGGGAAGGGATGCTTGCTAGATGCTTACAACATAACTTTATATAAAGGGAATTTTCCTCTCCTTATCCCTCCATGGTTGTTTTATATCTTCCCAAAGAGGTTTGGGGAGTCAAATTTCGTTGTGTATGGGAAAGGGTCATCGGGAAACAATCCCAACCTAAAAACCCGCATGTAAACAAAAAATTATTTTATTTTTCACCAATTTTGAGGGCATCCGCAAGTCACAGTGAGGAAATTCGCGAATGTTCGTGAGTTGCACTAGGAAAACCTACGAATATTCTCTTAGGGCATGTTTTTTTAAATGATTTTTGAGAGGTATTTTGGGGAAAATTCTATCAAGCATTGGGAAAGGGTTGGTCCATGGAATAAATGCATAGGTGTGGCATTTTGTGCTATAACAGATGCTCCCTAATGTGTGAGGTCAGAAGGGAAAAATGATGGTCAAAATACATTATGAAATTTGAGAGGTGAGGATGCATTGAAGTATCCATAGAGGTTCCTGAACAACTGATCTAAAAATAATAATCGTCTGCAAAGATCAAGCAAGAGTTTTGTTTCCCAAGTCGAGCATACCCATGCTCAGGAGTAATGTAAGCATGGACACAAAAGTAAGTACATTGTGGATCCATGGAATATGTAAAATATAACTATAGTCCATGGTCACGGACAATACACAGTGGATCCATGTGATATAAATGAGGTATAAAGCATGGCCACGAAGAATACACAGTGGATCCATGCCAAAGTAGATCATAGCCACAAGTAGATACATAGTGGAGCTATGTCTCAAAATCCATAACGGAGGATAAATGGGACTAAAGCAATGAACAAGTTGATCCGATGTGAGTACCAGTCTATGAGGTGGAACCATATGAGCCGAGGATGAGAAAAAAAATGCGGTGCTCAAACTTCACGTGAATTCTTCACAACGATCCATCGTGGTACAAGTCTACACTATGTGAATAGATGAATCAAACTCGAACATAGTGAGACATCATTTGATTACTGGTCATTGAGGTATACCATTAAAAAATGCGAGATAGCCCACCAATAATGATAATGGGAGTCAAGGTACCATGGTACTATCTAACAAGTGTGAATGAATGAGTTGGTGTCAAACGCTTGGTAGAAACTATCGAGCATGGTACAATGAGGTATTCCCACTGTCAATAATGAGGGAACCTACCACTACTGACTGTAAGCCCCTTGGTACCAAACATAACTCTAGATATCTCTCCCAGTGCAAGATGTGTCGAAGTTGATGGGAGAGAACCCATTGGAAGGAAGGAATTAAGGCATCCTCCATCATCCATCACGAGGGGTGGCAGAAGGCCAGATATTTGGAAGATATTGGACAGAGAGACTGATACTTGTGCTGATGAGACTAACTTGGGAAGGTCGACTTGAAAGGTCAAAGGTTAATTGCAGAACGACCAACGTAGGTTGAAAAATTTCTCTTGAACATAAACATGGCACATTATGTGACTTGGGAAGCATGACTATAAACTGGGATAAACAAACACTCCATATAGTTGGAAGAATAACCAACCGGGTGAGAAAAAACTCAAAATGCGAAAAGTCTCCTAAAGCCATACTAAACCTAAAACGATGAGATAATGATTCAAGATTGTGCTTTGTTCTAGAGAGAAAAGGCTGCTGCCAATAAAAGAGATATATGTTTCACCATTCTTTTTGTTTTTTTTTGTCTTTTTCATATTATAAAAGCATGAAAAAGAATAAAAGAATGTTATTGTGCAGTGGAGGAAACAAGTGTCGTAGGAAAAAAAACTAGTTTCATAGCCCAAGGAACATACCTATGCTCAATGCAAGGAAGCATGTGCATGATATGGACACTTAGGGGATGTTCCTTCTAGGGATAAGGTATCGAGTCCCAAGGGAATAAATTGCAAGGCTGGGAACTGATAGGAATGCATAGGCGATTGGTTGAACGATAGCATGTTGAATCAAAATTAGGCCTAAAAGCACGAGTAGTCAATATGAAAATGCAATTATGAATCAACTTTGGGAAGTAGAATTCCCATGATGTTCGTTTCATAAGTTTAGTCTCCAAGGCCCGAAAAAGAATAAATTCATACCAAGGAGAACTCTTCTAGTCATTGTGGTGCTTGATTATTCCTTTTTCATACATAGTCCAGTCGGTCCAGAAAATGATTAAACTTATACTGAAAGGATGTCTCTTAAAAACATTTTTAACAAGTGTGACATATACAAGATCACTCAACTATCTTTTCATATTGAAGGAGTCTAAAAATAGCTTAACTATGGACTTCCTTGTCCTTTTTCGTAAATTTAGTCCCCTGATCCTAAAAAAGTATAAAACACAACTTAGGAGAACTCTTCTAGCTCGTAGAATAGAGTATACCTTTTTCATAAGTAGTCTTGTCTAGTCCGAAAAAGGGGTAAACTTGTGGTGGACAAATGTTCCTTCAGGTCCATTTAACAAGTGTACAAGGAATAACATCACTCAGTAATCTTTTCAATTTTAAAGAGTTTGAAAAGAGATTAAATATGGACTGCATAATATTGTTGAGGAGAAACATGCAATATAGGGGTCCCGCGGGAAATGGCTAGAATGAGAGAGAGTAAGAAGCATGAAGTTCAAATGCAAACTGATGGCAGAACTAACCAAGATCCCCAAGCCTAGAAACAAACTTGCAGCATGAGCGTTAGAATGAAAAATGATTCTATACTAGAGTGCCCAAGGAAGGTAGGCTCTACCATCAACCAAACGATGTTTTAAGAAGAGAGAAAGGTTTCATCATTCGTTAATGGGGTTGAACCTAGGTTTAAATGGTAATGGTAACTGATAATGCAACAATTTGAGTGAAACAAACCCTAACCTAAATGCTAGTTGTAATCACATTACCTGCCAATATTCTTGTAAAAGACTCAGCCAATCAATGATAAAGGTACTGGAGAAAATTCCAAAACAACCTAAGACCTGCAAAAATGATGATAATGCTACACAAAATTGATCAATGGTTGAAAATTTGGAGAAAAATAAGGAGACTTTAGGAGATGGGTTTTCAAAATTTTAATAAATATTGATATATTTACCCATTTACCATTCAATTTTTATCATTTCACCCAACAACCACCAAAGTGACCAAAACCCTTGAAGAGAAAATCAAGAAAACGCAGAGTTTGGAGCAACTCCACTACTTTCCACCTCAAACAAGTAAGTGTTCCACCCTTAACTTGAATTCCATTCCTTTACTTTTGTATATTCAAGGAAATTTAAATCTTAAATTCACTTTATTAAATATGACTCTATGCATCCATGGGCTACCTTAAGTAAACCCATGGATATTTGCAGCTGGTGGAAACACCAGCCATAGATATCCATGACTTTTATAACTAAAGGCTGCAGATGACCAAGAAAACATTTGAAAAAAAAAAAACTAACTCAAAATTTCTTGGAAATTGAGTAGGATGTCTATTCTCTGGAGAGAACGCAAACAGGAAGAGGTGGATTGAGCAATGTTTGACAATGATGAGGAAAAACAAGATCTGCATGCTTGCGGCATGTATACATTTTTTCAAGTTGGTTGCATGAGAATGCAAAGGAGAATATTAAATCTCCTAATTGACTATTGGAACCCGGATGTTGAGGCATTCATTCTCACCAGATAGTCTTTGACCATTACGATTGAAGACATTTACTTCATTACTAGTTTGTCAAGGAGAGGGGAAGTGCCAAACTTCCAATCTCGGGGAAGAGATCAGAGTATCAACGACTTGATCAATGAGTATTGTGACACCGATACCAAGAAGAGTGGCTCTCAAGTGCCAATCAAAAAATTACCAACTTGAGTCTCCAAGTCATCTTATATACTCTGGTTTGAATTGTGGCATCCAACTCCTTGCATTTGGTGTCATGGGAAAAATGAAAAATGGGGTTGAATGCCTATGCCCTACTATGTATGAATAAAGCACTACCATTCTCAATAACATGAAATCACAACTGACAGATTTCAAGCTCAGGAAGGTGAATAACTTTTTCTTTGGTAGTCTCCTATGCATGTTCTTCTTCGAGTGGGTGCCCATGATGAACCTGTGAACAAACATATGAGGACACTTACAACCATGCCCAACCATGGTCTGGTGGACCGAGATCATAACTCTCTTAGGAGGTAGACAAATGTCCAATCCATTTTATGAAAAACTCTTTGGATGGTGGGAGCGAAAAACTCCCTTCATTGAGGACTACCCATATGTGGCCATCGATTTTACCAACAACCCAGATGTCATCATCCATGCTGGAGATGAGCTACAAGATATAAGTAGCCTTTCATTTTGTGTTATTTAATTTTTAATTTTTGAAAATATAACTATTTCTATCTTTTTATGAGATCTAAAATACTATCAAGTACCTTACTTTTATACAAATAGAGCACCCGAGATATCGACTAATGTCCCTCGACATAGCTGATGAGACAGAGAGGAGGCATGATTGAGCAATCATGTAGGAAGGACCTTGCGTAGTGTGGGCTAGAAATTTGAGGCCCTCATGTGTAATTTTTGTATGCATACCATTGATGACCTCCCCATAGGAATGTAACGACATGGCGTGGGAGTACCTAGGCCATGGGTTCGACTGTTCTAACATTTGGAAAACATTTTTTTTTATTATGATAGGGTGCACTGACCTCAGGCCTAGGCATATTATGTGCTCATGACATAATTTTTTGTATTTTTATAACATTATATGACCTTCGGGGGCTAGGAGGCCCCATATTTTGTACTTGATGTATCTCATTTTGACACATATATTATTTTTTGTGCGTTATATACATTTTTTATTTTATTTGAAAATGTGTATATTTACATGTGACTGTGTGTTCTTTACTTTACTAATGATATAAATGCCAATCTATAATATAATTAGCATAATCATCAACTAACTCATTAGCTATCCTAGGAACATTCTCATAAGTAATGAACTCAAAATAAAATTCCATAAGACGTACCCTAAGGGAAAACTAATGGCACCGGATATTGAACTCGATACACACCATTCAATTGTGAAACAACAAATTGTGAATCCATGAACACTTGGAGGAGATTAATGCCACTTAACAATGTGTCTCGCAAAAAATAGATAACTGTGTTATACTCGACAACATTTTTAGCAATTTCCTCGAGACACACACCTCCAACGGACACTAGTTGACTAGAAGGTGAATAGATCACCCAAGAAACAGATGTTAGGTGTTGAGTATGGCGATTGGCACCATCAACAAATCCAAAGTAAATCAACGATTCCTCGGGCATCTGCAACATAACATAATAATATCAATCACTAATGCAACAAAGGGACTAAAACTCTAAACAAATCTACATACAATATAGATAATAAATACAATAGTGCTAATGCTCAATCCCTCAGGCCTAAGCATAATACTTCTTCAGGTAGAGCCCATTTCTGGGCTCAAACAACATATTTCCTTAAAAATCAGCGAGCTTGTAGGATCCTTCCTCTAAAACCCATTGCACGACATAAGGGGTGAACCACATGGGGTTGAAATTTCCTTCCCCCAAGAAATCCTTGTCTTGGTCGTAGACTAACACAAGATCTCTCCTTAGAGAACACACTGGGATGGACATAATTATCGTACTGGGACTTTACTCATTTCTTATGCGCTTCGTTCGCTAAAGCTGCATCTTGACCTTTCTCGTCAAGATGTTCAAGGTAAAATAAGTGTTCTTCGAGTTGAGCCATGTCTGTAAGGATCTCGACTTCTATTTTGAGTGAAGGAACTTCACATTCAATAGGTAAAATTTCTTCCACTCCATGAATGAGTTGGAATGGTGTTATAACAGTATTTTCCTCACCCCATACAACTTTTTCAGAAGGCTTTTTTCGTTTCCCTATGCATACTTGAAGTCCCCTTTTGCAGTTCCCAGAGCTAAAAAACATATTTTTCCACGCATACGTGCCCTAACAACTATACAACATGCGTATGTGCAGGCTTCACCATTACAGCCCACGTACATAAGGTTTTGTGCTCGAAATTAAAAAATGGTGTCGGGTTTCCATGTCACGTCATGGGATCCATGATCCTTGACCTTCCATATATTGGAAGTGTTCCAACTCGGCCCTTCAGTTCCATTTGAAGGCCATAAATGGGCCTTATCCAAGCGGTGGAAAGAGGAGAAGAATTCAACTTTGAGAGCAAAGTTACTCTCAAAACATTATTCACTTCATATTGAGTCTGCATCCCTTTGTCCTTTTAAGTCTGAACACATTGTTCAACCCCCAAGCTCTTCCCTATTTGATGGAGAACCTCATTGTCTATCTTATATGATCTTGCCTTTGGTGGAGGATTGAAGTGGTGGAGGCCTAGCTAGAAGGGACTTGGTTTCTCGATTGCAAACGTGATGACACATAAGTTTGTCATTCATACACTTCTTTTGATTACATTTTAATACAAATACTCTTTTCTCGTCCAATTAATGTCTTGCAAATATATGAATTGTTATTCCATGGGCGTATTTGTTATGAATATTGATGTATTATACTATTATATGTGTTAACGTTTTATATTGTCACCATACGCTTGCGTATATTGGTTGTTGAGGACAAGTTGCAGGTGTATTGCTTTGATTTAAGTGCTCAACGATGGACTTCATCGAACTTTTGTATGGGGTAATCTCTTTATATTGTCTTGTTATCATATTTGTTTATATAGAATACTTGATATTAGAGTTGATTTATATAGTCATTTATGTCTGTTGTGGTTTACCCCATGCCAGAGAGTGATTTTCCCCATAAAAAATGGTGAGAAACCAGTAGAAGTTTTGACTGAGGTTCTATAAGCCCATAAGGTAAGATAAGCATCAAATGCCAGTTGGTTCAAGATAAATTAACCATTATTCTTAGAATCATTTTTAATGACTTGTTAATCGATTCAACATGGCCGTTATCCTATATATAGTAGGGATACGAGTGTTTCTTCATAAACCCCATTTTCGATGCTAATTTCAAAATCATGTGTTTCTGAAAGTGACTGCCATGGTACCCAATGGGAATGTGGAAGCCATTTATTATAAATGAATTCATTCTCATATCCTGAGGTACCCAATGGGAATGTAGTTATGTATTATTCATGGAAGCCATTTATTATATGAGAATGTAGTCATTCAATGTAAGGTGGAATAGGTCCACTATATTAATAAAGGCCCACTATGGTAGTTAAATGTAGTAAATGTGAGAAGGCTCTCTAGAAGGTTCCTAGGAGATAGATAGAGCTATATAAATAAGTATAAGAAATGTAATGAAATACAATGAAGACTATGGTCATTGTAACAAGAAATTATTGCTTGAGGAGTGCATTTCTTTCATAAGGAATAATATATGGTGTTACTCTACCTCAAGGGTTTTCTCTATTTCTTGTGTTCAGTATTTGGTGAATGGTTTGGATTATACTTGTTCATATTGTGGGTTATTTTGATATTTATATTCAAATCTATTCATGAACTTAACAAAAAATTTGGCATGGATGACACTTCTTGACCACTTCAACACAATATTTAAAGATCGTAGGCCAAAAGTATCCTATGTGCAATTGTTTTTGGGTTCTTTCCAACCCAGATAATTGACCACCACATACTCCTCTATGGAAGCTATTCAAAACAAACTCTGCTTCTTCAAGAGTTAAACAATGCCAAAGGATCGAGTCCACCCCTCACTAATACAAAGTGTTGGCAATAATGAGGTATTTTTCCTCCATATGATGGATCTGTCATCGCTCGTCTCTCAAGAATTTCAAAGGGAACTTCAGATTTTGGAGATATATAAGGATATCTCCATAGCATGGATCGGGTGAAGAGATGAGGAAAATGTGCTTATCCGGTAATGAGTTTTTTGTCTCTCCTTCCTCATTCTCTAATATTAACTCTGACATCGAATCAATGAAGACTAAAGACTTCTTAGATTTTGAAGACGCAAAGTCCAAGTTGAACTCTTGAAGCACAACAATCCACTTGTTGTACTTCCCGTCAATAATTATCCTAGTCAAAACATATTGAAATGGATTGACCATGGTGATTACAATTGTCTTTCGTAATAGAATGTAATGTCAAAGACATTGGACAACATGAAAGGATGCCAACGCTAGTTTCTTTACGTGAAAATATCTAAGTTCATGACCCAAGAGAGTGTGACTCAAGTAATAGATGACATTCTCTTGGAGCTCATCATCCTCCTGAACTAGAACCATGTTGATCGAAGACTCAGCTATTACCAAATACAACAAGTAGTCTTGATTGTAATCATGGGGACTCAACAATGGAATCGAAACCAATGCCTTCTTCAAAGAATCAAAATAATGTTGTGAAACTTCGTCCCAACATAATGGGACCCCTTTCTTCAAAAGGTTCATAAAGCCCTTTGTTATGTTAGCATAGTTCGGGAAAAAATGCCTAAGGAAACTCGCCTTTCCTTGTAGGCTCTGAATTTGTCTGACTATACATGGGGGAGAAAACTGAGTTATTTCCTCAACATTCAAGGGGTCAACCATGATCCCTTTTGAAAAAAAAATGAATCCCAAAAGACAACCAGAGGTCACACAAAAAATACACTTGTGTGTATTCAATCGAGTCTTATAGAAACAACATCATTCAAAAAATAAGAGGAGGTGTAAGAGATGTTGGGCCCTCTTGCACGAGTGAGTCATTAGATCATCTAAGTATGCCTCCACTATATGCTTTAAGTCATGAAAGGAAAACATCATGGCCCGTTGGAATGTTGCACCAATGTTTTTAAGACCAAACTAAATTTTCCTGTAAGCGAACATACCTGAGGGACATATGAAGGTATTTTTATGTTGGTCTTATAGAAAAAATTCAATATGGTTGTAGTTGGAATAACCATCCATAAATGTGAATATTTCACTCCCCACACATTCATACAAGATTTGATCAATGAATGGTGTCAAAAAGTTATCTTTAGGACACACTTTATTAAAGTCCCTAAAATCCATGCAAACATGGATTGTACCCTGCTTCTTCTGAATGAGGACAGGGTTGGAGACCCATTCCATCAGAGGAAATGGGTAGATAAATACTGCATTAAGTATCTTTTCCACTTCTTCTTTTATTGTCACTTCCTTTCTTTTGTTCAACAGTCTCAACTTTTGACGAATCGGCTTTTCATTTTCATAGGTTTAAATTTCATGTTGAACTATTTGAAGATCAATGCCAGACATTTCCTTGTAAGACCATGCAAACACATATAAAAAATCCTTAAAGAGACTCCTATATTGAGCGATCTCATCCTCTGAAAATTCTTCTCCGATAAGGATGTTTTCAACAATTTTAGGATTCTTAGAAATGCTAACCATGATCATATTCGATATACTATCCATGTTTCCTTTGACATAGACACCATATCTAGCCAAGGGATTGACTACTCCATCAACACTTCCAACAATGTATAAATTTAACTCTCTTCTCTCTACTCGACTATGTTTAGGGAGGAAATACAATCTATGATGCAAATCCTCCCACACCCTTTCAGCTCTGACCATTGCCTCGATGATTTCTTCCTTCGAAGGAAAGATAGTACCTAAGCAATATTGGGAGCTTGAAGAGTTTTGAGCCCAAATATGCTTAGGAAAGAGATCATCCTCCTCGATGGTTGTTGGAGTTTGATTTGGGTTTTTTGTGGCTTGATGAATGGCTTGATAAGCTCTTTTAGCTGCAGACAAGGGTTTGTCCATCCCGACATGGACTCAACCTTCGACCATACTAGACGGTGAGGGAAGGGCCCATGGGTTATGTATATATGACGTTCTAAATGAAGTGGCCTTATTAATCAAGGTAGTGAAAATGTATGAGATATGTCTGGGAGATTCAAAAGATCCCATAAGCGAAGGGTACATACCGCAATCGATGCTCTCAATGGTCGCCTGAGATTTTTCAATCCAAGGGATAGTAATCCCAGGATTAGATGTCACGTTAGAAAGTTTGGATGCCTCTTGATAGATGGTCATGATTCTTACCTCATGGGGAAAACATATAATCTGAAAAGTTGTCTAGACGACAACTATCATAGGATATTTCCAACTTCTTCCTAACAAGATATTATAGTCAAGCGACATGTTGACTACTTCAACCTCTATGCAAATAGAATTTCCCCCTAGTGTAATTGGAAAAGAAGGAATCAAACCATGTGGTCGAAACAAACATCCATTGAAAGTAGTCAAGAGTGTAGGAGAGGGGGTAAGCTCAAGAGAACCAATAGCTTTTCAACATGAAAAAGAAATTATGCACGTTGAAGCACCTTCATCAACAATGTTTCTATTAACTAAGAGATTGTTGCAAACAACCCAAACATGAAAATCCACATGATATGGAAGGTTTGGACTCACATTAGTAGAATCAAACTTCATTATGAGATGAATAGCATAATATATAGCTCCTATGGAAGACAACAACACAGTGCACTGTGAGGGGCAACTTTGGAGCACCACCAAAGCGGACATTGCACAAGGCGTCTGAGCAAAATCCTAAACAATTGAATAACTAGGATAGGATAATGAATTAGGTATATGCATTGTCCTTTTATAAACAACCTTTGGTATGCACGATGGGGTCTCTTTGTTAGGATTCTCTATGTGGAGAGGGGCCTGATCCTCTGAATTTTTCTTACCCTTCTGAGTTGAATCTGGGTTATCATAATTCTGAGACCTTGTCGAAAAATCTACGTCCTTTAGATTAAAACCTCTAAGTATGTTTACAATTCATTAATATCCATCAGAGGAGGGAGCACTTGAAGCGCCCCCTTGTTGGTTGAATTTGGAAGAACCAGTCTGCAAATTATTACCTTGTGGGAAAGGGTTCTTCAACACAACATGCGCCTATTGTTGATTCAATTTAATAATACATTAGGCTTCTTCCATTCATGGGAAATGATGTGTAAGGTGATCATCATCACAACGCTTGCAAGGAAACATCACCTTCCTTTTCTCATCTTTGGCCCCCTCAACATGCTTGTCCAATTTTTTGTTATTTCCCCCACCACCTTTCTTACCCTTTCCTTTTCTCTTCTCTATGGGTTGTTGAGGACTCTTCGACGTCTTCATTTGCACATAATGTACATCGAAAGAATGGGTGATGGGGGTGGTCGAGCTAGAGGCTAGACCGGTTGCAGGTTGTTGGATAACAAGTTTTTTCATCTGGCTAGTGGCTAGATCTACGAATTTCGTTTGAGTAGAATCCACTAAACCATCGAAATGTGTGGTTAGACTTTGTATTTTCCAAATTGATATTATATCGAGACACATTCGACATAATCTCATAGATAATTCCTGACTGAGAGTATATAAGATCTAACTGTTGCACCCAAAATATTGTCTGTTCCTCTGAAAACACTCCCTAAGTTGTGAAGTCCTTTGAAATATATGGGATTAGGGATTTTCGGAACCATTCAAGGAGGAACTTAGGTGGAACTGTATCCTTAATCAATATCTTCCTTCTCCTCCATTCCCGAATGTGATCGGAAATGTGCGTGGAATTTTCTTGTACAAAATTAGCCATCAATGATGTCCCATCATCGTATGAGACATGGAGTTGGAAGTGGTTTATGAAAAACATGGATAAATCACTAAATGTTGAGTACTTTTCCCTCTCAAACTCAATATACCATTTAGTAGCGCCTCCATTAAGAGTACTATGGAAAAACCACAAGATAATCAAATCATCATTGAGAGAGTATGACAAGCACCACAAGTGGAACATCGTCACATGGTCATGTGGATCCTTGCCACTTTTCCCCTCAAACTTGGGTATTTCTGAAGCTAGATTTGTTGGAACCGAAGGCTAGGTAGGATCATGCCGAATGTGATCATTGATAAAATTGGATAAGTCTGGTAAGTATAGCATTTCCAGAAATGGTGGCCTATGCTGCGTCATTAATTGATGGGTGACATGAAAAGAAGTTCCTAGGTTGTAACACGCACCAGGTTTCTAGAAAGATTTTTCTATTGAACCATAGGTTGGGATAAAACATTGTGGCCCCTAGTTGAATGGAGGAAAAAACATACCCATCTGATTCTCGAGAGGAAAACTGGGGTTACCTCCAACAAACAACCCATGGAAAGGAAAAAATCATGGTATGGGAATAGATTGATCGGGAAAGGGGTTTTCCTCTTCCAACATCCCTTGGAAGGGATTGCATTGGAATTAGAGAGGGTTACTCTCCAATGGCACCCCTAGGAAGGATAAAGGTCCTTTCCAGGGGGAGGATTCACCTTGGAAGGGGTTTCCCCCTACTGACATTGCATATGCGGTGAAAGGGTTACTCCCAAACCCATCGTAAAGTGGGAACGAGGTCAATGTAGATGAAATACTAGTGGATTTGGATCCACTACCCATAGAGGCACCCCAATGCCATGCAGGGTTAGGGATGAAAAATGGAATAGGTCTACTTCTAACCAATGGAGATGACGGAGGAATGTGACCTACGCCCCAAAAAAAGGCTTGGTAAGGACTTGGAGTAATCCCCCACACCAACATTCTATGAATCATACATTGGATGAGAACTAACAAACGCATTAAGCGAGTCCATCAATGACATTCCGTAAGAGAAAGCATTTGTTTTTGACGAAAATGATGTAGATGAACTCAAAACACGAGTGGGACCGAAAATTGACGAGGAAATGTTGTAGGTTGTCGTAACAATGGTGGACTAGGAAACATTTTTCATTTCACCCAACATGCCAGGAGGAAATATCCCCCCAGTAATTATCGTCGAGGTGGGATTTGTAGGGGGTCCCAACTCTGACACTAGTGGAGTGTCATCCATAATGGCCCAGTGGAGAGGCCTACTATAAACAAAGTTTGATCCTAGAGGTGAGAATCATACGAACAAAAATGAGAAATTCCAAGGTAATGAAGAATTAAAGTGTGGAGTGAGCTCCTCAACTCCAATATCCTCAACGATTACCTCTTATTGTTCTAAAACATTGACTTCTGGAGAGTTATGGTCTACGATATTAGTCCAACCAAACAGTAAGAAAGTGCCAAACTAATCAATCTGACACCTTTGTGGAGGAAGAGGAGAATTATTTCTAATCTAGTCGTCGAGTGGAAGGCCTTGAATTCTCCACGATCTTTGAGGTGGTAGTTTGTCCACTTTGAGTGATCAACTCTTGGTGACAATCGACTCACCTTCCAAATTTGAATTAAATTCACCAAACACACCACTATAAATCCATAAAGAAAATACAAACAAAAACATCTTTGTCAAGATTCTGACTCAAGTGGATTAAGCCTTGGGATCGAAAAAACAACAAAGTGGGCTCTAGCCCTTCCGAATGAAGGAATGTATTGATTAAGTCTCATGGACCAATGCACGAAGGCATCAAAAGAAGTTATCCTGGTCACCATAGATAAACCTTATTCGGTGTAAGTACCGATGCTTCTTGGGGATCCCTCCATCAGTACTGAAGTGTGTGATACAAAATTTGCCCCAGGTACTACGAAAAACCCCCATAGTCACCTTGTGATACACCTAGGAGAAGAAACTATGGTTATCATATCATAGTCGGTGCTTGGGGGGTACAGTCAATAGTCAGGATTGAACGTGTGGGAAGGGTAGAAAATACTGAAGCCTCTAAAGCACCACCTCTAATGGAGGTATGCGTATGATTGAAACCCCCAATACATGATCTCTCCACTATGCTCAGTCAAACTCTGGAGGGGAATCTCCTCAACTCTTCCTTACGCGACCTCATGTTTAACTCCTATGTTAGAGGAGCTTCCATACCAACCTATACAACAACTAGGTTCTACACTCCTTATCTCAGACACCTATGCTTGTTTAGTGGCCTTTGAGAAATTTACTCTTGAACCTACACCAAGGTCCTAGCCTAAACTTGTTTTTTTACCCTAGAAAATGAAATTTTCAAACAAATTTTAGTTATGCATTCATTTTAATGGGATGTTCTTTACTCAGAAAGGGTGTGGATGCAACTTTGGTGATGTTCAGACTGACTCCAAAAGTAATGCAATATAGCAACACAAATGCAATTTCTTCAAATGAAAATGGATGCAACTACGCTTATGAATAAAATTATTTTCTTTTAAATGAAAAGGCTACCACTAACAAAGCATAATCCAACTACTTGAATGCTAAGTAAATACCTATTTTATTGAAAATATGTATGACAAGGGTTGAAGTAATGTGAAGCAAACAAACACACATATTTTTTTTATCTTTTTTCGTTTAGAAAAGAAAATCAAAACAAAGAAATGCAATTTTTCTTTTTGAAACAAGGTAGAAAGCAAGCAAAAGGATAGAAAGTGTTCAACCAAGATACCACTGAAAAGACAATGAATCTGGATATGTAGAAAAACAAGGCTACTCTTTCAGTCTACCCAACAAACCGTATTCTAAACAATTTAAGCAAAGATTTTATTTTTTATTTTATTTTTAATTTTTTTTGTACATAAAAAATTCATAACTTAACAGAGATAAACCAAATAGAGATTCAAGACAATCCAGATCACTGATCAAACCAAGCATTCAACCCAGAAAGGAATAAAGTTTCTCTAAAAAAATAATAAGTCAACTTCACACATGTCTGCGACTATTACCAATGCAACTCGTGGATATATGTGGGATGTAGAGATGAAAAATGTGGATGTACGTGGGCTGCAAGGATGCAACTCACAAATGGAAAGTTCAGGTCAAAAAATAAAAAATTCCACTCTGAAACAACATACTAAAAAGTACCTTACTTTTATGTAGATAGATCACCCGATATATCGGATAATGTCCCTCAACATATCCGGTGAGGAAGAGAGGAGGCATGACCAAGCAATGATGTAGCAAGGACCTTGCATAGTCTGGGCCATAAATTTGAGGCCCTCATGTGAAATTTTCATATGCATACCATTTATGACCTCCCCATAGGAATGCAATGACATGTCGTGGGAGTACCCAGGCCATGGGTTGGACTGTTTCGACATTTAGCAAACATTATTGCTTGTTATAATAGGGTGCACCGCCCAGAGGCCTAGGCATATTATGTGCTCATGGCACAATTTTTTGTACTTGTATAACATTATATGACCTTCGGGGGCTAGGAGGCCCCATATTTTGTACTTGATGTATCTCCTTTTGATATATATATTATTTTTTGTGCGTTATTTACATTTTGTATTTTATTTGAAAATGTATATATTTACATGTGACTGTGTGTTCTTTACTTTACTAATGATATAAATTCCAATCTAGAATATAATTAGCATAAGCATAATCTAAATCATTAGCTCTCCTAGGAACATGCTCGTAAGTAATGAACTCAAAAGAAAATTCCAGAAGACGTACCCTAAGAGAAAAATGTAATAGCACCGGATATTGAACTCGATACACACCATTCGGTTGCGAAACAACCAATTGTGAATCCATGAACACTTGGAGGAGATTAATGCCACTTAACAATGTGTCTCACAAAAAATCGATAACTATGTTATACTTGACAACGTTGTTAGCATTTTCCTCGAGACACACACCTCCAATGGACACTAGCTGACTAGAAGGTGAATAGATCACCCAAGCAACATATGTTAGGTGTCGAGTATGGAGAATGGAGCCATCCATGAATATGAAGTAAATCAACGAATCCTCGAGCATCTGAAACATAACATAAGAACATCAATTAATAACGCAACAAAGGGACTAAAATTGTAAACAAATCTAAGTATGATATGAATAATAAATACAATAGTGTTAATTCTCAATCCCTCAGGCCTAAGCATAATACTTCTTCAGGTAGAGCCCATTTCTGGGCTCAGAAAACATATTGTCTTAAAAATCCGCAAACTTGTAGGATCCTTTCTCTAAAACCCGTTGCACGACATAAGGGCCGAGCCACATGGGGTTGAACTTTCCTTCCCCTAAGGAATTCTTGTCTTGGTCGTCGACTAACACAAGATCTCCCTTGGAGAACACCCTGGGATGGACAGAATTATCGTATTGGCAGTTTAATCATTTCTTATACGCTTCATTCACTAAAGATGCATCTCGACATTGCTCGTCGAGATGTTCAAGGTAACCTAAGCATTCTTCAAGCTGAGCCATGTCCGGAAGGAGCTCGACTGCTATTTTCAGTGAAGGAACTTCACATTCAATTGGTAAAATTTCTTCTACTCCATGAATGAGTTGGAATGATTTTATAGCAAGATTTGCCTCACCCCATGCGACTTTCTCATAAGGCCTTTTCCATTTCCCTATGCATACTCGAAGTCCCATTTTGCATTTCCCAGAGTAGAAAAACATATTTTTCCACACATACGCATCCTAACAACTATACAACATGTGTATATGCAAGTTGTACCATTACAACCCGCGTATTTTGTGGGACTTATCGGTAAATGCAGACACATAAAGATCTCCCTAGATCCACCTAGATCTAGAAAAAAACAAAACAGAACATGATTCTTTCCCTAAGATCTAGTCATTGAGTTTATTATCTAACAAGAGATGTGCAACATACCATTTAAATATCGCTTCCTCTTGTCATTTTCATCCTAGATCCACTCCAATGGTCCTGTGATGTTGAATTTGCAAGGGAACGCAAGCCAACCAAAGTGAAATAAATATAATATACTCAATGACAACTTATGTATGTGATCAAGGAATCATATAATAAAACAAAGCAAGTTTTATGGGAAAGAAACACATCACTGTATCATATTAAAATGAAAGTGGATATTACAGCCAAAGCCTTGATGTTGCAAGGTCCCCTTCCGATGACCCTTTTATCCAACACACACACTTGCTCCAATCCTTGAATGAAGAAGATCCACAATGACTTGATAAACTGAAATGAAGCTCTCAAGTATGAACTAAAGTAGAATTCCTCATCCAATTCTTAGCCTATTAAATAATAATCTTTCTTGAATCAACCTTCATTAACCTTATTCTTTTCCATGAGAAATCCCTCTTTAAATAGGGGAAAGAGAGATGGTTTAAGAGATTAGGACGATCCCACCAAATCAGAGAAGAAAGTAGGATCCCAACTATACATATGCCACCTCATCTTCTAGAAGATCCTCTTCTATAACTTTCGTGAAGTTCGACTTTTTCCTAGCCTCTTGACATCATCACACCCTAGCTGTAGAGTATCCTGTGGAGACATCACAAACCATCTTTAGGATAGAGCGTAATGACCAGGCATCATCCCACCCTGCTTATAGTGCAGCTTGTGACAACCCTCGTTAATAAGGTTTTTGATAAGAGAAAATCAACCACCTTTCTCATGAAGATAGGCTCTTTTGGGAACATGAACACATGTTTGTCAATGGATCATCAAGATGACCAAAATGATGTGTCACATTGTACATCGGGTTTTCTGCTCAAAATTAAAAAATGGTGTCGGGTTTCCATGTCTTGTCATGGGATCCATGATCCTTGACCTTCCATATAATGGAAATGTTCTGAATCGGCCCTTCAGTTCCATTTGAAGGCTATAAATGGGCCTTATGAAAGCGATGGAAAAAGGAGAAGAATTCAAATTTGAGAGTAAAGTTACTCCGGAGAAATTATTCACTTCATATTGAGTCTGCATCCCTTTGTCCTTCTAAGTTTGAACACATTGTTCATCCCCCAAGCTCTTCCTTATTTGATGGAGAACCTCATTGTCTCTCTTATATGAGCGTGCCTTTGGTGGAGGATTGAAGTGGTGGAGGCCTAGATGGAATGGACTTAGTTTCTCTATCTGAACATGCCGACATGAAAGTTTATCATTCATACACTTCTGTTGATTACATTTTAACATAAATACTATTTTCTCATCCAATTAATGTCTTGCAAATATATGAATTGTTATTCCATGGGCATATTTGTTATGAATATTGATGGATTATGCTATTATATGTACTAAATTTATATATTATCACCATATGCTTGTGTATCTTGGTTGTTGAGGACAAGTTGCAGGTGTATTTCTTTGAGTCAAGTGCTCAAAGGTGGATTTCATTAAACTTCTGGATGAGGTAGGCTCTTTATATTGTCTTGTTAGCATATTTGTTTATATACCATACTTGAGATTAGAGTTGATTTCTGCAGTCATTTTCGTCTGTTGTGGTTTACCCCATGTCATAGAGTGATTTTCCTTGTAAAAAATGGTGAGAAACTAGTAGCAATTTTGACTGAGGTTCTATAAGACCATAAGGTAGGATAAAGCATCAAATGCAAGTTGGTTCAAGCTAAATTAAACGTTCTTCTTAGAATCATTTTTAATGACTTGTTAATGGATTCAACCTGACCATTAGCCTATATATAGTATGGATACAAGTTTTCCTTCCTAAACCCCATTTTCGATGCTAATTCCGACATCATGCGGTTCTGAAAGTGACTGCCATGATCAGTGAAAAACTCTCTCAGAATTCTGAACCTAGCTATGACTTGATTGAATATGAATAGTGTTTTCTCCCCATCAATAGAAAATTTTTTCATAGCGTCGACCCACTTAGTAAAGTAGTCGATGGATACAATGATATAACGACGCCCCCTAGTCGAGCCGGGTGGCATGTCATAAAATCTACCCCCCACTTGGTGAAGGGGCCAACAGTGATAACAGGAAATATTGGAGCACGATGTGCAGGCATTTTCTTAGTGAAAATGTAGTATACTTCGGGAGGTAATATGGAGTACCTAGGGCTAGGGAGGTACCCAATGGGAATGTGGTTATGTATTATTAGTGGAATCCATTTAATATATGAGAATGTGGTCATTCAATATATGGTGGAATAGGTCCACTATATTAATAAAGGCCCACTATGGTAGTTAAATGTAAAAAATGTGAGAAGGCTCTCTAGAAGGTTCCTAGGAGATAGATAGAGCTATATAAAGAAGTATAAGAAATGTAATGAAATACAAACGAAAAAAGAACAGATTCCTACAGTTGTTGTATATCGCCATCCACATTATTTAGAGAAACAACAGTCATCAAAGCAAGGGCGTGAGTATCAACACACTTATGCACCAGCAGAGAACCATAAAGGAAACCAATCAAGAGGTGCATGGAGGACTACTAGCACTAGAGGAAGACATCAGGATCGATAAAAAATCCCATGGAAACCTCACCATGATGTAGAGAAAGATCAGGGTGGCAAGGTAGCAGATGGACATCATGTTCAACTTCCATTATGATGGATGGATGGATGGTCGTACTTGGTACCAGTTGGATACACTGCTTAGCTAGTCATATTGTATGGTTTCTTCTTGTTTTTTGAGGACAAAAAATGTGAAGGGGGATGGAATGTAATATACCTAGGGAGGTACCCAATGGGAATGTGGTTATGTATTATTAGTGGAAGCCATTTCATATATGAGAATGTGTTCATTCAATGTAAGGTGGAATAGGTCCACTATATTAATAAAGGCCCACTATGGTAGTTAAATGTAATAAATGTGAGAAAGCTCTCTAGAAGGTTCCTAGGAGATATATAGATCTATATAAAGAAGTATAAGAAATGTAATGAAATACAATAAAGAATATGGTCATTGTAACAAGCAAGTATTTCTTGAGGAGTGCATTCCTTCCATAAGGAATAATATATGGTGTTACCCTACCTCAAGGGTTTTCTCTATTTCTTGTGTTCAGTATTTGGTGAATGGTTTGGATTATACTTGTCGATATTGTGGGTTATTTTGATATTTATCTTCATATTTATTCAGGAACATAACAAATGATTTGGCATGGATGACACTTCATGACCACTTCAATACAATATTTAAATATCATAGGCCAAAAGTATCCTACACGCAAATAGTTTTGTGTTGTTTCCAACCTAGATAAGTGACCACCACATACTCCACTATGAAAGTCGTTCAAAACAACATCTGCTTCTTCAAGAGTTAAACAATGCCAAAGGATCGAGTCGACCCCTCACCGATACAAAGTGTCAGTGATAATGAGGTAGTTTTTCTCCATATGACGGATTTGTCGCCTCTCATCTCTCAAGTAGTTCAGAGGGAACTTCATAGTTTGGATATATATAAGGATATCCCAATAGCATGGATCAGATGAATAGATGAGGAAAATGTTAAGGTTTAATCTATTATTAGGTTTATTTTCAATTTAATAGATAACAGTAGCATAGGTAGGATCACTAAGAGAAACACAATCACAAGATACACAACATTTATTCTGGGAAACCCTCATGGGGAAGAAAACCCAACAAAAAATTCCTTGAAATAGATAGCCAATACAATGCCCAGAAAATAAACCAAACACTAGAGAATATCCATCATTGATCAATACTCCTCTCTCTCTTCCTTCTTCCGACAACTGGAAACTGCAACTTCCTTCAAACTTGCGCACTAGATGAGTGAGATGAGTGAGTGAACAAATGAGGCGTTGAATTTATTTATTTATACAAACTGGCAAGAGATGAAAGGAGGTGTCTCTTCAATGGCAGGGACGAATTGTCTTTCTAGGTGGTTAGAACCACTTTAATTTACCTGGGGGCCGACTTCTTAATTTTCATATTACAATTAGGGTTTGACCAATCCACAAAATGGGATTTGGTCAATTATAATGCCTGAAATGATCAATACACAAAAGGGGAATGATCTAATGAATAATAAATCAAAAGAATACTCTTTGAAGTTACAATATTTCAACACTCCCCCTTAACAAGAAGGGTATTATACAATGTCATCAGGAGAGAGAGAGAGAGAGGGAAACAACATAAACATCATCTGGAACACTGACTAGCATATCTATAAATCATCATAATTTTTTCTCATTATCAATATCATCATTCACTCCCTCTTAGGGAGAAGGATATTCTTTATCTTTTGACTGGCCACTGGATGTCATCATCAACTAAACAATATCATCTGGTAAATATGATCAACTGGATAATCATCATCAAGTGGACAACAAAATCAACTAGATAACATCATCAACTGGGTAACAACATCCACTAGATAACATCATCAACTCGGTAACACCATCAACTGGATAACATCATCAAATGGGTAACAACATCCACTGGATAACATCATCAACTAGGTAACAACATCAACTAGATAACATCATCAATTGGATAACATCATCAACTCGGTAACATCATCAACTGGATAACATGAGGCATCAACATAATCCACTTGGTCATCTGGCATCACGATCACTGACTAGTTCTCCACGAATCCATATCAAAGAGGTTTTTTTCTCTTTATCTTCACACAAAATATAATATTTCTTTCTTTCATCTTCACGCAGAAGATACTCTTTCTTATCTTCACACAGAAGATATCTTATCTTCACACAAAAGATGTCTTATCTTCACATAGAATATGTCTTATCTTCACACATAATATATTCTATGGGTTTTTCTATTCCTTTTATGTTCTCCCTTCTCTTGTAGTCATCTATCTAACCCATCCACTGGGGAGGAATACTACCATAGCTTCACTCCTAGTCATCCCACATGAACTAGAGAAGCTACAATGCTAGCCTGGGAAAGACTAGACTCCCTTTCCATGATGCACACATGATCATGACACAAACCTTAAGATCCAACTAACCATTCCACATGGTTAAGGTTTGTGTTCCAAGATATTGAATCCTTGGCCAGAGGAGAGTATCTTCCCGCTGCCCCTTGGAGAAACATCCACACTCCTCTCTACAAGGGTGGTCACACCCCTCTCTACGAGGGTATTCTAGCATGTCCCGTAGAGTATCCAAAACTCAACACTTGGACAGAGGCCAACCTTAGAAAATTTCTCATTCCCCTTCTCTACGAAGGTCTCTTCCTTTTCCTTGTCTATGAAGGTCTACCTGTGGGATTGTTCATTCCTTATCTACGAAGGTCTAGTTACGGGATCCGAAAAAAATCTCTTGTGGTCCAAAATCTTTCCATGGTATAATACCATGCTACCCATCTGCTGGGCACCATCCATCTACTGGATAAATTTCATCTTAATCAAAATATCTCATTACTTATCCACCGAGTAAATTGTTCTGTGGACCACTTCTTTCCTAACTACACCAAATCACGATCCTCCATTTCGAACTCGAAGACATAGCTACCTCTTGCATCAAACTAAGAGCTTCTTTAACTGTGTAACATCTGATAATAATCATCCTTGAAGTTCTCTTCTATAATATCATGGGTGCCTTCTTGATTTTGAACATTTCTTTCTTTATGACTTCATATTGGATCAACCTTCTCCCTCTGCATCTATAAGAATGGTACTAGAGAAACCTGTAGTTATTTGCATCTCGTCAACTATATCTGAATATCCATCTTTCTCTTCATCTTGAACATTTATGTTCTACATCTTTAGGAGCTTCCTGCTCCTATATAAATACTGGATATTGTTTGGTTCTTACTGACTGTCACCATATCATAATTCCTTCTCATGTTGTCTAACTTCTGCAAGTCAAGGCATAAGTTCTTTCTTCCGAGACCTGTAAACTTACTTATGTTTTCTAAGATATGTCACTTAGCCAATCAGTCAGTAACAATAATAAATAATCAAATAAAACTATAGAATGATATCTATCAGAGTAGTACACATATTTTCTGAAGAAAAACTTATTCAACCATGCACACATCTGAAACCCTAATCACGAATAAGACTTTTGAACTATTTTTCACTCTAGCTATGAAATTACAAAATTTTCCCTTACTATCATAGCTAAACACATACATTTGTCACTCTCATGAGTGATCATACCTGAAATAAATATTTTATCTCTTTCTTTATCCTCTTCTTTGATAAATCTGCATAGACACTGAAATAAAACGAGGTTAATTAACATTATCACAAAAATCTAACTTGTAATGATAGAGTATTAAAGTAAACAAGATACTAAACATAAACATGAATATTTATCTTTTGTTTTTTGTGTGGGGAGGCTCCACGGACTCTGTCATTTGCTATCTTTCTTCATATCAACTATCTTCAACTTAAAGTACATATTTCTCCATTTCTACTAAAGCTTTCTTTGAGGGAGGAGATTCCTCTTCCTTTGCCACATGTGCTTGATGCTTTCCTTTCCCTTTTCATTAAGGACAGTCATATGAAAATTGTCCCAAATTTTGACAGTTGTAGCATCTGATCTTTGAAACATCTTTCTTTTTATCTGGAACTCTTACAGAGTTATCTTCTTTATTATCCTTCCTGAAGGAACTTCTTCTGTTCTTTTGAATTTTAAGAGATTTCTATTCATCAACAATTAATCTCTTATGTTGGTCTGCAAGTCTAGATTCTTCGTGTGTGCAATCTGCCCATAACTTATCAAACTTGGGTAACTTGCTTCTTGCACACACTCCTTGTACAAACATAATCCAAAATTTTGGAAACCCATTTAGGGTTGTGGTTATAAGCTGTTTGTCACTAATGACATCTCCAATAGCTGAAAGTTGATCTCTAATATTCAAAACTCTCATAAGATAAGCTGAAACAGATTCAGAGTTTTCCCTCTTCATATTACGAAGCTAATTTCTTAAGGCAAGATTCTGGATAATGTCTTTGATTTCATATAACCAGCTAAGTGCTTCATACATTTTCATTGCTTTATGTAGTTCAAATATATGAGGGATCAAGCGATCCTTTACTGAATCTAACACAATTCTCTAAATTCTTTCTTTTCATTCTTCTTGTGCTTGGTCTTTTTCTCTTCTTCCTCTGGTTCTGGTACACCCAATTTAACATGTTCTAGGAGATCATTCTCGTCTAGAATCATTTGCAACCTATGATTCCAAGATCTAAAGTTTCCAGATCCTTCCATCCTATCTTCTACCCTCATACCGGTAGCCATTCTTTCTTGCAGTAGAAACCCTAGCCCTCTGGGCTATAGAAATAATAGAAAAATCAAATTTCTTGGATATGAAAAATGAAATCACCAAAATATGCACTGGACTGAGACAAGTATGATAGTATAGTCAGTTTCTGGAAATTCCAAATTTTGACCCTTGAAACTGGACCAACAAAATTCTGGACTGCAACTTTTTGGTACTGGTTCTGGTTTCCTAGTTTTCTGGTACTTCTGGTTTTTTGGTTTTTTGGTTTTCTCCTACCAGTGAAAACTAGGGTTTCACTTTATGGGAGTTCTATCCACTGAAAAGGTGTGCTCAAGATGCCAAAATATTCACTAGGGTAGGGCACACTTTTCTACATGGTTTTTAGGAAACAATTCCTCTCCAATAAAAAGCCCTAATTTTCTTGTACGACAACATTGTCATTTTTGCTTATCCAGTGAAAGGTACTCTCATCAACTTAGCTCTGATACCATGTTAAGATTTAAGCTATTATTAATTTTCTTTTCAATTTACTAGATAACAATAACATAGGTAGGATCACCGAGATAAACACAATCACAAGATACACATCATTTATCCTGGGAAACTCTCATGGGGAAGAAAACCTAGCAAAAAATTCCTTAATATAGATAACCAATACAATGCCAAGACAATAAACTAAATACTAGAGAATATCCATCACTGAGAAATATGCCTCTCTCTCTTCCTTCTTCCGAAAACGGGCGACTACAACTTCCTTCAAACTTGTGCACTAGATGAGTGAGCTGAGTGACTGAACAAATGAGGCACTCGATTTCTTTATTTATACAAACTGGCAAGCGCTGAAAGGAGGTGTCTCTTCACTGGAAGGGTCGAATTGTATTTTTGGGTGGTTAGAACCACTTTAATTTGCTTAGGGGCCAACTTCTTAATTTGCATATTACAATTAGGGTTTGACCAATCCGCAAAAGGGGATTTGGTCAATTACAATGCCCGACATGATCAATCCACAAAAGGGGATTGATCTAATGAATAATAAATAAATACAATACTCTTTGCAGTTACAATATTTCAATAAAAAATGAGCTCATCCAGTAATGAGTTTGTTGTCTCACCTTCCTTATTCTCTAGTAGAAATTCTGACATTAGCTCAGCGAAGACTAAATACTTCTTAGATTTTGCAGATGCAAAGTCCAAGTTGAACTCTTGAAGCACAACAATCCACTTTTTGTACTTCTCGTCGATAATTATCCAGGCAAAAAATAGTGAAATGGTTTGACCATGGCGATTACAGTTGTCTTTTGTAATATAATGTAATGTCGGAGCCATTGGACAACATGAAAAGATTCCAGTGCTAGTTTCTCTATGTGAAATTATATAAGTTCAGGACCCAAGAGAGCATGACTCAAGTAATAGATGGCATGCTCTTGGAGCTCATCATCCTTATGAACTAGAATCGTGCTGATGGAAGACTCAATTGCTTCCAAATACAACAAGTAGTCTCGATTATAATTGGGGGGACTCAACAATGGAATTGAAACCAATGCCTTCTTCAAAGAATCAAAATAATGTTGTGCAACTTCGTCCTAACATAATGGGACCCATTTCTTCAAAAGGTGCATAAATCCCTTTGTTATGTTAGCATAGTTTGGGACAAAATGCCTGAGGAAACTCGCCTTTCCTTGTAGGCTATGAAGTTGTCTGACTGTACACGAGGGAGAAAACTAAGTTATTTCCTCAGCCTTAAGGTGTCAACCATGATCCCTATTTTCGAAACAAGGAATCCCAAAAGACGACTAGAGGTCACAAAAAATACACTTGTGTGAATTCAATTGAGTCTTATAGAAATGACATCATTCAAAAAATAAGAGGAGGTGTAAGAGATGTTGGGCCCTCTTGCACGAGTGAGTCATAATATCATCTAAGTATGCCTCCACTATATGCTTTAAGTCATAAAAGGAAAACATCATGGCCCACTAGAATGTTGCACAATTGTTTTTAAGACCAAACAAGATTTTCATGTACGCGAACGTACCCCACAGACATATGAAGGCCATTTTGTGTTGGTCTTCTGGACAAATTTCAATTTGGTTGTAGTTGGAAAAACCATCCATAAACAAGAATATTTCACTCCCCACACAGTCATCCAAGATTTTATCAATGAATGGTGTCGGGAAGTTATCTTTAGGACATGCCTTATTCAAGTCCCTAAAATCCATGCAAACACAGATTTTACTCTTCTTATCAACGAGGATAGGGTTGGAGACCCATTCCATCAGAGGAAATGGGTAGATAAATCCCCCATTAAGTAGATTTTCCACTTCTTCTTTTATTGTCGCTTCCTTTCTTGGGTTCAATAGTCTCAACTTTTGACGAATCCACTTTTAATTTTCATAGGTTCAAAATTTCATGTTGAACTATTCTAGGATCAATGTCAGACATTTCCTCGTAATACCATGTGAACACATATCATAAATCCTTAAAGAGTGTCATATATTGAGCGATCTCATCCTCTGATAATTATTCTTCGATAAGGACGTTTTCAACATATTCTGGATTCTTAGTAATGTTGACCAAGATCGTCTTCGATATATTATCCATGTTTCCTTCGACATAGACACCATATCTGGCCAATTGATTGAATACTCCATCAACACTTCCAAAAATGGATAACTTGAACTATTCACTCTCTACTCGACTTCATTTAGGGAGGAAATACAATCTATGATGAAAATCCTCTCATGGTCTTTCAGCTCCAACAATTTCCTCGATGATATATTCGTTTGAAGGCAAGACAATACCTAAAAACTCTTGGGAGCTTAAAGAGTTTTGAGCCCAAATATGATTACGAAAGAGATCATCCTCCTTAGTGGATGCTGGAGTTTGATCTGGTTTTTTCATGGCCTAATGAATGGCTTGATAATCTATTTTAGCTGCAGGCAAGGGTTCGTCCATCCTGACATGGACTCAACCTTCGACCATACTAGACGGTGAGGGAAGGTCCCATGGGTTCTGTATATATGACATTCTAAATGAAGTGACCCTATTAATCAAAGTAGAATGAACATATGATATTGGTGTGGGAATTTCAAAATATCACATAAGCGAAGGGTACGTACCGCAACAGATTATCTCAGTGGCTGCCTGAGATTTTTCAATCCAAGGGATGGTAATCCCATGATTAGATGTCATGTTAGAAAGGTTGTATTCCACCTGATAGATGGTAATGATTCTTACCTCATGGGGAAAACATATAATATGAAAAAATATTGAGACGACAAATGTCATGGTAGATTTCCAACTTCTTCCTAATAAGAGATTATAGTTGAGCGACCCATCAACTACTTCAACCTCTATGCAAACAGACTTTCCCCCTAGTGTAACTGGACAAGAAGGAATCAAACCATATGGTCAAAACAAACATCCATTGAAAGTAGTCAAGAGTGTAGGAGAGGGGGTAAGCTCAAGAGAACCGATAGCCTTGCAACATGACAAAGAATTTACGCACATTGAAGCACCTTCGTCAACGACGGTTCTCTTAAATATGAGATTGTTGCAATCAACCCCAACATGAAAAGCCACATGACATGGAAGGTGTGGAATCACATTATTAGAATCAAATTTCATTACGAGATGACTAGCATAATCTACATCTCATATGTAAGACAACAATGCAGTGTACCGCGAGGGGAAAATTTGGAGCACCTCCAAAGCAAACATTACACAAGGCGTCTGAGCCAAATCCTAAACAATTTAATAATTAGGAGCAGATCATGCATTAGGGTTATGAATTGTCCTTTTATAAACACCCTTCGGTATGCATGATGTTGTATCTTTGTCAGGATTCTCTATGTGGAGAGGGGCCTGCTCCTCTGAAGTTTTCTTACCCTTCTTAGTTGACTCTGGGTTATAATAATTATTGAGACCTTGTCATCATATATACGTCCTTTAGCTTCAAACTACTAAGAGTGTTTACAATTCCTTAATATCCATTAGAGGAGGGAACACTTGAAGTTCCCCCTTGTTGGTTGAAGTTGGAAGAACCAGATTGAAAATTATTACCTTGTGGGAAACGGTTCTTCAACACAACATGTGCCTATTGTTGATTCAATTTAATAATACATTGGGCTTCTTCCATTCATGGGAACTGATGTGTAAGGTGATCATCGTCACAAATCTTGCAAGGAAACTTCACCTTCCTTTTCTCATCCTTGGCCCCCTTAACATGCTTGCCCGAATTTTTGTTATTTCCCCCACCACCTTTCTTACCCTTTCCTTTTCTCTTCTCTCTGGGTTGTTGAGGACCCTTCAATGTATTCGTTTGCAGATAATGTATTTCAGAAGATTGGGTGGAGAGTTTGGTCAGGATAGAGGCTAGACTGGCCATAGGTTGTTGGATAACAAGTTTTTTCATCTGGCTAGTGGCCATATCTATGTCTTTTGTTTGAGTAGAATCCATTATACCATTGGCATGTGGGGTTAGACTTTGTCTTTTCCAATTCAAGAGTATATTGAGATACATTCAACATAATATCATAGAGCATTCCTGACTGATAGTATACGAGCTCTAACTGTTGCACCGAAAAGATTGTATGTTCCTCTGAAAACACTCCCTGAGTTGTGACGTCCTTTGAAATATAGGGGAGTATGGATTTCAGGAACCATTCAAGGAGGAAATCAGGTCGAACCATAGCCTTAATCAAGCTCTTTCTTTTCCTCCATTCCCGAATGTGATTGGAAATGTATGTGTGGAGTTGTCTTGTACAAAATTAGCCAACAATTATGTCCCAGCATTGTACCATACATGGAGTTGGAAGTGGTTTAAGAAAACCATGGATAAATCACCAAACGTTGAGTAATTTCCCCTCTTGAGTTCAATATACCATTTAGTAGCACCTGCATTGAGAGTACGATGGAACAAACACAATCTAATCAAATCATCATTGAGCGATTTGGACAAGTACCACAAGTGGAACATCGTCACATGGTCATGTGGATCCTTGCCACTTTTCCCCTCAAACTTGGGTATTTTTGAATGTAGATTGGTTGGAGTCACAGGCCAGCTAGGATCATGATGAATGGGATCATTCAACAACTTGGATAAGTCCGGAAAGTGTAGCATTTCCAAAAATGATAGCCTATGTTGTGTCATTAACTGATGAGTGACATGAAAAGAAGTTCCTAGGTTGCAACTGGCAGCAGGTTTCTAGAAAGAGTTTTCTATTGAGCCATATCTTGGGATAAAACCTTGTGGCCCCTAGTTGAACGTTGGAAAAAATAGACCCATATGGTTCCCAAGAGGAAAACCAAGGTTACCTCTAGTGGAATCCCCATGGAAAGGAAAAAATCCTGGCATAGGGGTAGACTGACTGGGAAAGGGGTTTCCCCCTTGCAACATCCCTTGGAAGGGATTGCACTAGCGTTAGAGAGGGTTACTCTCCAAAGGTGCCCCTAGGAAGGATAAAGGTCCTTTACAGGGGGTGGATTGACCTTGGACGGGGTTTCTCCCTATTGACACTATAGATGCGATGAAAGGGTTACTCCTGAACACACCATAAAGTGTGAATGGGGTCAATGTAGATGACATACCAATGGATTGGGATCCACTACCGATAGAGGCACCCCAACCCCATACGGGGTTAGGGATTAAAAATTGAATAGGTCCACTTATGATGAATGGATACGATGGAGGAATTTGACCTCCGCCCTAAGAAAAGGATTGGTAAGGAGCTGGAGTAATCTCCGCACCAACATTCTATGACTCAGACATTGGCTGAGAACTAACCAATGCGTTAAGTGCACCCATCAATGACATTCCATAAGAGAAAGTGTTTTTTGTTGGAGAAAATGATGTATATGCACTTGAAACTTGAGTGGGACCAACAATCGATGATGCAATGCTGTAGGTTGTCACGAAAATGGTGGACTAGGCCACCTTTGTCATTTGACCCAACATAACAGGAGGAAATATCCCCCCAGTCATTATCGTCGAGGTGGGATTTGTAGGGGGTTCCAACCTTGACACTAGTGGATTTTTGTCCATAATGGCCCAGTAGAGAGGGATACTATCAATGAAGTTTGATCCTAGAGGTGGGAATCATAGGAACGAAAATAGAAAATTCCAAGGTAAGGAAGAATTAAAGTGTGGAGAGAATTCCTCAAGTCCAATATGCTCAACGATTACCTCTTCTGGTTCTAAAACGTTGACTTCTGGAGAGTTATGGTCTACGATATCAATCTAACCAAACGGTAAGACAGTGCCAAACTGGTCAATCCAACGCCTTTGAGGAGGTGGGGGAGAATTATTTCTAATCTCTTCCTTGGGAGAAAGGCCTTGAATTCTCCTCGATCTTCGAGGTGGTAGGTTAGCCACTTTGAGTGATCAAATCTCGGTGACAATTGACTTGCTGTACAAAGTTAAATTACATTCACCAAACACACCACTATAAATACCTAAAGAAAAGACAAACAAAAACATCTTTGTCAAGATTCTGACTCAAGTGGATTAAGCCTTGGGACCAAAAAAACAACAAAGTGGGCTCGGGCCCTTCTGAATGAAGGCATGGGTTGATTAAGTCCCATGGATCGATGCACAAATGTATCAAAAAAAGTTATCCTGATTTACATAGATTAACCTTATCTAATGTAAGTACCCATGATTCATGGTGAACACTCCAGTAGTACTGAAGTGTGTGTTACAAAATCTGCCCGAGGTACTACAACAAACCCCCATAGTCACCTTGTGATACACCTAGGAGAAGCAACTATGGTTATCATATCATAGTCAGTTCTTGGGGGGTATAGTCGATAGTCGGGATTGAACGTATGGGAAGGGTAGAAAATCTCGAAGCCTCCAAAGCACCACCTCTCATGGAGGTATGTGTATGATTGAAACTCCCAATACATGATCTCTCCACTACACTCATTCCAACTCTGGAGGGGAATATCCTCAACTATTCCTTACACGACCTCATGTTTAACTCTTGTGTTAGAGGAGCTTCCATACCAACCTATACGACAACTGGTTTCTACACTCCCTATCTCAGACACTTAAGCTTGTTTAGTGGCCTTGGAGAAATTTACTCTCCAACCTACACCAAGGCCCTCGCCTATGTTCACCCTAGAAAAATGAAATTTTCTAATAAATTTTAGTTATTAGTTCATTTGAATGGAATGTTCTTTACTCTGAAAGGGTGCTGATGCAATTTTGGCGATGTTGAGACCGAATCCAAAAGTAATTCAATATAAGAACACAAATGCAATTTATTCAAATGAAAATCGATGGAACTACGCTTATGAAGACAATTATTTTATTTTTAGTGAAAAGGGTACCACTACTAAAGCATAATGCAACTACCTGAATGCTAAGTAACACCTCTTTTCTTGCAAATATGGATGACAAGGGTTCAAGAAATGGGAAGAAAACAAACATGCATATTTTTTTTTATCTTTTTTCATTTTCAAAATAAAATCAAAACAAAGAAATGAAAATTTTATTTTTGAAACAAGGTAGAAAGAAAGAAAAAAGACAGAAAGTGTTGAACCAAGACACCACTGAAAAGACAATGAATATGGATGTGTAGAAAAACAAGGCTACTATTTCAGTGTACCCAACAAACCTTATACTAAACAGTTTAAGCAAAGATTTTAATATTTTTTGTACATAAAAAAATCATAACTTAATAGAGAGAAACCAAATAGAGACTCAAGACAATCCAGATGTCTGATCAAACCAAGCATTCAACCCAGAAGGGAAGAAATTTTCTTTAAAAAAATAATTCAACTTCACACATGTCTAGGACTATTATCAATGCAACTCGTGGATATTTGTGGGATGTAGAGATGAAACATGCAGATGTACGTGGGATACAAGGATGAAAATCACAGATGGAAAGTTCAGTTCAGAAAATAAAAAAGGCCACTTTGAAACAGAGGGCTTCAGTACTTAGCAACACTTCCTGTGAGGCTAAAAGAATCTGTAAAAGACTCAGAAACTAACATAAAAATTCAAAGCAAGAAAGAAAGACACCTCAACCAAACTAACCCAACTAGGAGAATCCCCAATGTAGTCATCAATTCTTATTAAGGGATTTTTCCCCTCTGATATTGGGTCAGGCTAACAACAAAGAAATACTAAGTGAAGGAGATAGAGATCTCCCCTCAATGAAAAACACACACAAACTAAAGAAAATAACTACCTAAACTAGGAGAAAGTACAGATAAAGAGGAGAAAACAAAGTGCACCTTGTTTTCCTGTATGATGTCAATCCCCACTCCAATTCGTCGAAGAGCTCCTGATATTCTGCGAGAACTAACCTGCAAGATAGATATAAAATGGAGGTTGCAACGAAAGTAGTTATGCAATCAAAAACATGTGCATTTTATATTTCATATTCAAAGTAAGCACAAAGAGAAACATACATTGAAGACAAAATCTGAGGGAAAAAAACACTTTATTATCAACAAGTGGAAAAGGTAAGTTACAACCTTGTCCAACCTTAGGCACTGTCTTGAAGCCAATTTTTTGGGTTCCTCTGGGAATCCTCAAGCATCAACTCAACCAATGTAATATTCCTTCATTGGCTCATATAGGGATAAGGAGACACCCTATAGCCACATAAAATGAGAAAGAAGCTTTGGAAAAGGAGTTTCTAGAATAAAGGGGATGTTGCTCACAGAACTATAGGCAAGATGCTCACAACATAACTTTACATAAAGGGAATTTTCATCTCCTTATCCCTCCATAGTTTTTTTTATATCTTCCCAAATAGGTTTGGGGAGTTGAATTCATTGTGTACGAGCAAGGGTCGTTGGGAAACAAGCCCAACCGAAAAACCCACCTGAAAACACATAAGTATTTTATTTTTCACCATTTTTTAGGGCATCCATGGGTTGTAGTGAGGAAAGTCATGGATGTTTGTGCATTGCACTAGGAAAACCCATCGATATGCTCTTAGGACATGTTTTTTTAAATGATTTTTGAGAGGTATTTTGGGGAAAATTCTAACAAGCATTGGGAAAGGGTCGGTCCATGGAACAAATGCATAGGTGTGGAATTTTGTGTTATAACAACTATAGATAGACCTTATCATGGCTTAGTATTCCTTTACCCTGGTGGATTTTTATCCCAGCTCGGGGGTGATACACTGCTGAGAGTTATGAGCATTGTGGTGTATGGCCAAGAAGAACATGGAAGCTCTGCACGTAGTTGTTTTTTATATATATACAAGGTAAGTGCCTTCTATGTGCTTGTTTAAATTACTATGTAAATGCTTATGACATTTATGTTATGGAATCTCTGTTATAGTTATGTTTTTGAATTATTATTGTTATCTAACATAACTTTGTTCATATGAAGCGTTTTCTGTAATTTTCAATTGTATAAGAGTATGGAAATTTCTTGTGGCATTTCCCAGCTTAGGGCTGAAGATGTTACAAAGTGGTATCAGAGCCCGGGAAATAATTAAGGCTGAAGTTTAATATCAACATAGTATCTGGATGAAAATGTAAAATTGGCCAAGGGTGGTTTTTCTAAAGAAGTGTTCAGGAGAAAAACAATCATGTGGGCGGTGATTACAATAAGAGCACAAAACAGATGCATGTATTCAGGAAAATATGAGGACAACCATGAGAAACAAAGAGAATTGTGAATGATGGAAAAAATTGTTGCAATTGATGTACCAACAATTATGTTATGGACTTTTGGACTTCCATACATAGCACATGAAATTTGAATGCATATGCATTTATGAACAAGCTAATGATATCTTCTAGTACATATAGATATGCATTATTGAATGTAGATTTGTTAATATATATCTATAACATGTTGAAGACTAGAAGTAGTCTATTGTTATATAAAATTCAACAAAATAAAGAGGAAATGTTGCATAAGAGGTTGGTGAAGGAGGCATGGGAGCTCCTATTGATACCAACTAATCAGGTAGCATCAAATTTATTGAATGGAAGCCATGCAGGTAAACATTTTGTATATTTATACTACATAATTGTTGAAGGGAATTAGGTTAAAATTCTCTTAGCCAGAGGTTGTTTTATAAAATGACTTTATTATATGATTTGAATGCATTACTGGAAATGATACACCATTAGGTGTGGTAAAGGCTAAAGGCTTGAGATAGTTATAAAATATATTTATTTTAAATGCATTCATGTGACATCATAGCATGTCGGGATTTTGTCGATTATGTGATTATAACCAAATCACACAAGAAATAAAGGTGTATGACCATGACATGTTTATTTAACCTATAGTGCCACACAAGTATCCAATGAAATTTATACTTGTAATTAATGTTTGGACTGCAACCTTTTTGCTAACACTAAAGAACACCATAGAATTATATTCTTGGTATAGTGTTTGGTTCAAAAATGAAGGCATCCAAATGATTGAGCAAACAATAGGAAGTGTATGGATGATGTGTTTTGACATTGGCTAGACCTTCTAATTTACCATGGTGGGATGCATGACTTAGAAAAAGGGCATTCTAAAGCCAATACAAGGGTGCATTGAATAGTATGCATGAAGAAATCATGAAAGTGTGAAAGTGGTAAATTTGCACACATGCATGATAAGATAGAATTATGTAGGCTTCAAGGTATTATTGAATGCATTTTAGTGAATGTATGCATATATTATATTTTATGGAAATGATTAGGCTAACAAATGAAATGTTGTGCTTAATACTAAATCTTGAATTTTATAACATTTCAGGAGTTGTTAGATAGTGCAACAAGACAGTTGCAAGTTGTAGTGTTGATGTTTGAATATGTTAGGACCGAAATGAAAAACTCACAAGGATATGAATCCCCCTGCGTTTTTATAGAGGTGGTGCTCCTTATCTCCAACCACTTTCAATGTTCTTGATTCATCAACAATGACTTGAAAAGACTCTTCCTTCATGTAATGGCCATATTGTTCACCTTTCCTCTCAAGATTCATTTCTTTCACCAATTTTTCTTGCTACAAGTGATCTTGAGGGTTTTCATCGTCTATTGCAAGTCTAAAATCCTCTCATGATTTTGATGGTGGTTCCTCGATTTCATTCTCAAATCTACTGCTTGAAATATTTTCATATGGAGTATCTAGGAGGCTGGAATTTTCTTCTTACAAATTGGAATTTTCATCTTCATCTTTAGCAATATGACTTGACTCAGAAAAGTCATCTAATATTTGATTAAATTCATTTTCAAAATTAGTCACTTCATATTCTTGTGTCCATATGAGAGAGGGTGGGTGTTGAGTGAAAATTCTAAGTTTGGAGTGTGAGATAAGAGAGGATAGGTGAAAAAAAAAAACTAAGTGTGGGAAATAAGAAAATAAACAAAGTGTGGGAAACAAGAGAAGACTTTTGAAAATGAAAACTCAAGCATGGAAAGGGTAGTAAAGAAGAGGAAACTAAATAAACAAGAATTTTTTCAAGATTATGAACATGGCTTTGAGAATTCGAACATGATTTGGGTCCAAGATTTGGTCATGATTTCACATGCAAGAAGCGCTCATTGTGTGTTTGAACGTAAACCTGTATATCTTGAGCATACAAACTCAGATTTTGAATCCAAAAAATGTGTGGTGAAAATGAGACCGAGGGCTACACAATGAACTCGCTATCGTTCAAAAATTGTCTTCTTTTGATATCATTTATTATTATTATTCCAGGAGAGGGAAAATATAGATGAATAATGTTTGGTCAACAAATAGTCACATAAATATGGACTACATGAAATCTTTGTCAAGCAAAAAGAGTAATAACGACCAGAGAAGGAAAAACATAATTGTTGAAAATACCTATGTAGGGAATCCAAATTTTATTTTGATTAATGAATGGATTGTAGTGATTGAATTGTTAAGTGCATACAATTTTCATATCACTTTATGAACATTTGTAGCTATTGCAATAAAATTTTATTGTATAGGAAATACTAACAATTTGTTTTGTTGAATGCAAGATGGAAGTATTACTGAAAAAGTGGTTTCAAGTATGAAATTTCTAAAATCCATAATAAAGACTAATTCCTATTTCCACAAAAGCCAAACAAATATGAGAGGGAGTCTCATGTCTAGGAAAATTTTTGAATTTAATTATGAAACAAATTTAAATTTCTAAATGAAATTGTTATGATATTATCTCATGTTGATTGTATATGTGTGATACAGATGAGATGATAGTTATTGAAGTTGGAATGCTTGGAAATAGTCTTCTAGATAAGTGGGATAACTTGAGGGACTACATGGAAGATAAGAGGATCCCATTCCTTGGGTTGTGTAGGTTGAGGGGAAATAAAGTTGGTGAATTGGAATTGTTGCTAGAGTTAGAAATCAGGGTATTGGGTTGTGTGAGGAGAGTATCCAGCCATGAGAGTTAGACCTCCTTGTGGATTCATAGCCCCCCAAAAAGGGTGTCCTACTATTGAGAGTAATGGAACAATAGAGCCTACAATTGGTAGGAACATCCTTTGTACGCATCCAATTAGTAATTTACCAAGAGATAAGTGTTTTGTGATATTGCTTATGTTTAATTTTAATGTGTATATGTTTTATTTAAATGTTGGTTTATATGTATGGATTAATGATTTGCTTTCATGGTTTTTAATCTATTGTTAGTTGCATGAGTGTGTATGAGTGCTTCATGCACGTCATTTATGCATTTGTATCAATATGTTAAGTCTTTTTTGTAGTAATGTGGCCTATCATGGGAGTTGTGTATATTACTAGGATCTTGTATCATTTTGGCTAATTCATGATGCACATGATGATTGAAAGTAGAAAGCCTATAAAGTGTGGTTTCCTCTTAAGTTCAATAATTATTAGTAAGGTGTGCACTTCCAAAAGGGTATGTTGGATTTGATTTTATCATGATATTGTTGTATAAGTCCTCCCATAGACCCAATGAAGATATGAAATGATCCATTGGATCTTATTTTTCATATGTAATTTCTACATAAGTCCTCCCATGTACCCAAAAAAAACCCATAGGTGGAATTAATTATATAGAATTTAGGTGAGGTGACTGCTTCTCAAAGTTGCCTTCATTATTGTTGAGAATGGGAAAATTATCTAGGAGGAGTGGTCCATGATCTCATTCTTCTATCCACTCAGGTTCTTCTTTTAGAAATAGAAGGATACATTCTCCTACTCCACCCTCTTTATTTTTTTCATTCACCATGGGAGGCATGCTAGGGTCAACGAGAGAATATTCACCAAGTTCAATTAGTTAGAGCCTTGAATCCTTGTATGCTAACCTCATTGATGACATGTATGGAACCATAGTGATGAAAATATTTATCTAATATCACTAATTCATATTGGATTGAGAATGAAATTAAAGAACAAAATATTGTAGAGATAACATAAGACGCAACATTAAAAAATAAATAATACAATGAAAACCAAATTCTATCAATGGATCAAATGGTGAAAAACATTGCAATGTATATAGAAATACAAAGTGGTATATGGATATAATGGTGGTATATTATCTCTGAGAAAATATGTAATGACTACACTCATTCACAAAAAAAAATCATAACAAGAGGCTAAAACTACTTTTTATCATACCCTAACCCATAAATACTAAGCCTAGGCCATGAGGTGGAAGAAGGAATGAAGGCCTTGGGACCACAACTTTCACATATGAACTTTGTTTTGGGAATTCTTTGGAATGTTACAAAGCTCATTCCAAGCTCTATATATTTAACATAATTTGTTTTCATTGATGACAAAAACACATAGAAGGCCCTAAAAAAATGACATAAAAGTTCAAGACTAGTTTACATATAACAAGGTTCATGACCATTTTGGAGATGGTCATAGTGTGAATGACCTTCTTGATGACATGCATCATTGTGGTGGGAGAATTTTCAACTAGATAGTAGAAGGAGAATTGATATAGAATGATTTCCTAACTAAAGGATAATTTCTTTCCAATAGATTACTCTTTGAACTTGTTACAAAGATTTGAAAACTTGAAATAAATGGATATGATAGTGAAAGAATACATGGAAGAGTTTTACAGGCTTTCCATAAAGTTAGGATAAAGTGAAGAGATGCTTGAGTTTGTCTCTATGCATGTAAATGCATTTTTGTTTACTATTCAATATAAGTTTAAGATGTTAATTTTTTATTCGATGGTTGAGTTTTATGAACTAACCTTAAGAGATGGGGAGAAGTTGGCCAAAAACAAGTAGAATGTGAGAGAATTGAGTCAAGCATTTAGAAGGTATGAAGTATATGATCCTATTGGAACAAATAGAATGTGAGAGAAATGAGTCAAGCATTTAGACGGTAGGATGTATATGATTCTATTGGAAGAAGGTATTATGTTGATAAAGAAAATGGATAAAAATATTATGTTGATAAAGAAAATGGTTCAACAATAGATATACGTATATGTGAAATATTTAATGGAATATATTTTTGATGTGAAGCACATGGACATCACAGTTTATGAGTATTCAAAGAATCACTCGTAAATGAAGACAAGATGAAAGAGTGGATGTTGTTGAACAAAACTTTTAGTGATTGAAGAAGTTACTCCATTGCAGTAAAAAACAAGGATAGAACTTTATATTCCAAAGAGTGTTGGTGAAATCATAAAAGAAGAGGAGATTACGAAAGAACTAAATAATGGAAGATTATTTCAAATAAGGAATTTTTTTTATTTAATTGTAGATGGGGGTAGTATGAAGAATTAAATTTGAAGTGTACTCCTCACCCAAATGGGTACAAGGTATCTTCATTACATAATGGGCATAAGAACAGGCTGAGTAATGTACGATTGACTTCCGTATTGTGGGTCAAAATGATAGTGTATTGTGTGAATTTTTTCCACGGATGCATCTCACATCCAATTAAGAAGACTTTGGATGCATGAAATAGGAGTTGGCTATGATTGTCGAAAGAATACTTACCAATTGAAGAAGGATGTAAATAAGTTTAGGTTTCATTTTATGGAAGAAGTAGAGAGAAGATAGACTAGTTAGCAGAGTGATTTCCTGTGCAATAACAAAGTTGATGAAGGAATATGGGACACAAGAGTGTTGTTATGTTGTTTTGAAACTAGAGGACAATGATATCGTAGTAGATAATGATGTGGTCGTCCAAGAGGTGTTGGTTCTTGTATGATTTGTTCGACTTTAAGCTTGCAAACATAATTCATGAATAGAGACAAAAATAAAGAAATATAAAACATACATAACACCACAAAGATGAATTTGGGGGAAATGTGTTGGGATATGTAACTCTCACTTGTCTTTGGTGTGATCATATTTGTAATTATTGAGATTATTGGTCATTATTAGGTAGAGTTCTAGTCTCTCCGAGAAGGATTTTGTTCCTAGCTTTTAGGAGGTTGTTGAGGCCTAGTTGGTTTGAGAGATTCTCTCCAACTAGATGCTTCCTAGACTGGTGTGAAGTTGAGATATTTTATCAACCAAGTAGATCGTGAAATCAAGGTAGTTCTTCTATCTTGAGAGTATGCTTTTTGTAGTTATATGTACTTAGTTTGTTGTTTAATAGAGTGCTCAACAAAATTTTGAGTGTGTAAGAATTATATATACTCTCCTGCTCTCCCATTTCCCAATATGGTATCAGAGTAGGATTGGGCTTGACTCCCTGATGGGAGGGCCCGAGGAAATGAAAACATGTGAGAGTTCTCTATTGTAGAAGTAGATTAGAGTAGGACAATGTTTTTTTGTTGTTAGTGTTAATAATATTGTTATGTGATGATGTGTGGTTTGTCCTCGATCTTGGAGGTGAGAGATCCCAAATGCGATTAGTGAGTGCACACATATCTAAACGAGGTTGTGGCACTGAGAATTGTGGTATATCTGTAAGAAGAGGGTTGTAGCACATGGATTAATTACTTGCACTAAATCTACTATTGTGAGTCATTGTTTGAGGCCATCAATGCAGAGTAAGTCAAGAAGGAGCCACATAAATAATCCTTTGTTGAATTTTGGGGAACTTTCTTGAAACGAAACCCCAATTTGGCATACTCAGTATTCAAAATGCTATTTTGGAAGCTCTCTTTTGGATCATCTTTCTTGAACCCCAAGATGGTCTGCATGTAACATTCATGACATCTTGATAGTTGTGGGATTTGAAAAAGGGGAAGGCCATGTTGTTTGGACCATTCCCTCTCACATTTTCCAATCTGATGAAAGTAACAAGGGAACGTGATATGACCTAGTTCCCGCATCCAAGTGACTAGTCAAAGAGTCCAGGAAGCTTCTCTTGAGATATTTCTCAAAGCCAAGAAAAATTGTGATTGTTTTTGTCCACATGGAGTGGAATATTTGACTGTTTGCAACCCATTATTCCATGTTTATTGTGTGTGAGGTTGAGCTTCTACCATTGGAGAAAAGGTCATGTGCTATGAGTTAGAATAAATCATTGGTTGGGTACTCCAATTTAATAACATGTACCAAAGGAGGCTTGTCTCCAAGGAAAGAGACATTGGACTCAGCTTCGCCATTAGTGAAACAGATGAGGATTTGTTCTTCACTTGTTCCATCATTGATGGTCTAGGTCCAGAATGAATGATTTGTACAAGACATGCACACGATGTTGACAAGCTCCAATGTAGAATATTGCATAATAAAGGCCCTAGATCGCATTCTGTATACTTATGAGATTCTAGAGGATGAGGATAATCAAGTTACACAGTTTTGATTGGATTTGAATTGTTTTGTTAAACAAGTTGATAGAATGTTTGGAGATGGAAAATAAACTTAGATGCTAATAGAGAACCCATAAATGTGACGGTGAGGAGTCTTTGACCATGGTAATTTTAAATATTCCTTTTAAATTTCCTTAGAGTTTGTGTAGAGGTACATGTTGAGCCTGGTCAACTTAATGTGTGATACATTGTTAGATTTGACCAATCTGGCAATTTCC